>JAZAYU010001419.1:0-49322 GCA_038501625.1 Corbicula japonica
TGTCAACAGTAGGGATGGGAACGGATACCTAAATCACTATTCGGATGACCGTATCCGGTATCCGGATAATATCCGAATAACCGTATCATTTTATCGACCACAGAAAATTTTGCTGATTTAATATATTAAATTTAAAAAGCACAAACGTTACACTATATCTCGATCGTTTGAGTCCTCGACCAACCTACCGGGTATATCACGGAAACAAAATATAAGTGAAAATTTGGACCCAACGGCTTAACTTTTTAAGTCAATAACGAGTTGAAAAAAATTTAGCTACCGCGAAAAAGTACAAGAAAAGGTTCGATAAAATTGGAGTTTTATTTCACGTGGACGCTTGAAAGCGCATACATAATATTCTTTAAACGAAAAATACACATATAGTCATATGCACTCATATGCAAGGCGATTCATTTTACGAAAATCGACCTGTACAGCAGCGGAACATGTAAAAACACAGAGTTTACAATAACTACATGAACAAATGCTGTGTAACCAATTTATCGATAAATCACATGTATCGGGTTAAAAATACATGTAAAAGTTATGGTAATAGTTAATTGCATCATCTAATATTTTTGAATATCGGCGACTAACGTTAAATGATTTTTTCCTTTCAAGTCTTTAATGCGGCCATGTCAAATAACAAACTGTCAAGATTATATGTGCTCAAAATTCTGTTGCAATAAATTGTCAATAATCTGAGGTTTGTTCTCGTTAACGAAAATAATCAAGTTGTTGCAACTTGACAGGTGTCATTTAACACGCTCTGTTCAAGGTACACCAATCAACAAAACAAAAGATCACGGTCTGGAATACAGATCTTCCGGTCTCCCAATTTACCACTATACAAACAATTAACACCTCTTTGTCAACCCTGCTGAGACATCCTGGTCGAGTTACGCCTGGGGAAAACCATGTCAGTATCGAGATTAGTGCAAGCAGTGTAGCGTGTTTTAGAAAGATTTACCAGTTCAAGTTATATTTTACAAACATTGAACAAAATATTGAAACTAAATTCGTACGAATTTGAGGGTATTCGGATAGAAGAATGGTATCCGGATACGATCTTACTATTCGGATATTCGGTTATCCGGATAACCGTTCCCATCCCTAGTCAACAGGGATTTTATTCTTCTGCAATGATAACAAATTTTGTTTTGCTTTGAATTTTATTGAATAAATAGGTTTTCTAATTTTGCTGAATGCATTATAAATTGTTATAGAAGTGTTCAAGAGAGCTGCAATAATCCCAAACAAATGGTGTGAACTGTAAAACAGTGCATTGACATTGGTCTTATTATATTGGGGTGGTCAAAATGTATTGAGACTAGAATTTGGTGTTCCGCCAAACATGTGTCGCCTGCTTGCAAAAGTTGAAATGTGGGCCTATGTTTAATCATAATTGATAACAAAATTTATTTCAGATTGATTGCAACACTACACCACAGAACACACAACAAAAAGTTATTTGCAACATTTAGTTTCATGTTAAAGTTTAATTTGAAAGGGGCATAACTCATAAAATAGTCAAACAGGAGATTTCATTCTTTTTGTACACCAATGGCAATGTTCCATGCAGATGATATATTCCAAGTATCAAGTGAATAGGACAAGTTATAGGCAACATTAAGTTTCATGTCAAATCTTGGGAACTAATGGACGCTGCCACCACCGACAACCTCGCCAGACAAAAGGATCCCTATGTGTCTACATGCTATTGCAGGCCACACAAAAAAAACATAAATTAAAATTTTCTTTTCAGAAAGAATTTCAGGAATAAAAAGACTTTTGCCAAAAATTGAATATAAAACATGAACAAAACACAAGTCTGAAAAAAATGTTTTCTCTTAATGATACCTGAGATCAGAGTGCTTCATAATGGTGTCCAGTCTGAACTTATCACGTAGTAGAGTCACAGCTCGGCATCGCAGTTCCTCAGAAGCTCATTTATTTGATTCAACAATCTGTCTTGCTCATAGGTCAGTCTGTAAAGCAAAATGTTACCCTACTTTCAATATAAAACAACAATAAGGTAATTTAACTTAATGTTTTGTTGAATTTTTGTTTCAGTACTCTACTCCATATACATGAGTTTTATTGCATATGCCACCAGTATAGATCCTGATCAGCTGGCACACTTATACCGTCTGATCTAGATCTACACTGGTTCAAAATAACCCAAAGAATCTTCAGTGAACATTGTAGATCCTGATCAGAGGGCATAAATGTGCCAGCTGATCTGGATCTACACTGACCATGAATTAAAATCCTGTTAATATACTGGTTTGGCTCATTTATCAGAATTCATGGAGTATTTCTATACATGAACTGCAAGTGTGGTTTTTCTTTTTTTTTAATTCCTTGTCAACTATTCTTGTTTTCTTCTATCGTTTACAAATCCAGTGTCAGAAATGAAGGGAGATGATCAATACCTAATGACTTCAGCCTGCTTTACATGTTCTATGGGAGACAACTCTCTCATCTTTTTCATCCAGACCATCCATGCCATCAGCACTTACAATGCTCACATTTGTAGACTGTTTAGAGGGGAAGCACTTCTTACACCCTGCACAAACAATAATGTATTTAATCACTTTTACACATGAATGGATCACACTTGGAAAACCGTCAAGATTTTTTACAACAAATTTGAAGATGTGCCAGTGAAAAGAATTATTACGGCAATGTCGTTGTCTGCTGACGTCAACCGTTCCATGGTTACAATTTGTTGGTGTGTTTTTCGTGTTTGACTGGAGTCGGTGAACATGTGAAAAACAAAAACTATTGTAAAAAAATAAATTTCGATTGCCGCACGGGGATTACGCATAAATAGCGTATGCCGACGTGGATGACGTAATACATAAAATATATGCACAGTTTTCAACAAAAATATTGTTGTTTGATCATAAAGAACATTATGTCAAACTTTCATTCAATTAGAATAAGTTTACTTTGAGATATTCAAAATTGAAAAGTGTGCACTTAGAACTTTTGACGAGTGTAGTTTATAAGTTATGGACCAAAGTGCATATTTTCCTTAACGCAAAATTTAAGTGAAAAAGGGGCATAACTTGAAAAATATTGGAAGCAGAGTTATGGGTCTTGTTGGTAATGATGTAGAATTTGATGGTAAATATATATTCCAAGTTTCGAGTTGATATCATAAGTAGTTTTCAAGTAATGGACCAAAGTGCATTTTTTGTTTAACGGACGCCGACGCCGACACCGGGGCGAGTAGGATAGCTCCCCTATTCTTCGAATAGTCGAGCTAAAAATGTGGGAAATAATTAAAGAAATTTGGTCACTTGTAAATTGCAAATAATGCACAGTAATTAACTGTTTAAACAAATAACTTCTGTAATTACAGTGTAGATAGTGTTCTGTGTCGAGTCAGATAGAAGACTGTTCCTCAATGTTACAACACCAGTGTTAGAGTAAACCTCAATGAAGCTCTGGAGGGGGAACTGACCAACCAGATTGTATACCATTCTTCCTTCAAGGTGGGCATCTGTTGCAGTTACAGTAAACACAGACCTATCAATAGCAGTCTTCTCATCAAGATCTATAGCTGCTGGAAGGTTGGTGAAACATGGAGGTTGCAGGTCATGAAGGACGGTCACAATCACAGTTGCTGTGGTGGTCTGTGGGTTAGTGGCACGATTATCAGAGGCACGTACTGTCAGCTATGGAGATAATAACTGTGATATAGTTTTATGACATACCCTTTATGCATTTTACTAAAAAGCAATTTTAAATTAGCTTTTAGAACAAAACAGATTAATGCCACTATTTTAACCAAGTCAAAACATTGATTTGTTGCACAAAATACAAACAAGTATTGAATGATAGTAATGCTTTCTGATATAACCTATTCCTCCATACATACACCTTCATTGGGTGGGCAAACAGTGTAGATCCAATGTAGATCCAGATCAGCTGGCATATCTGTGCAAACTGATCAGGATCTAAACTGTTCCCTTTTTGATGTTTTGTTATTTCTGACAAAAATTGACCAGTGCAGATCTTGATCAGATGGCACAAATGTGCTGGCTGATCTGGATCTTAACTGGTCACACATGCATAAACATATACAGAGGAAAGGGATAAGAATATGATATGGCTGAAATTTGATATTTGATACTGGTCTCCATTCTTAGTTTTATTATCTTAGCCCCAGTTTAGTTAGTTCATGCTTTATCACAACATTACTTGTAAAATGTAAAACTTACAGTATATTCTTGTCTGTCTGAGACGTCAGAGACAAGATCAGTGTTGACAAATACAAAGCAACTGCCAGTGTCAACACCAAAGTATGTCCTGAAATTGTTGGTGACAACGGTGCCAGATTCTGTCTGCAGGCTGCATGTCAGACGGTCCTGAAAATGTACAAGTTGTTAAGATATCAACTTTAAATACAATTCATGTGATTACGCTTTTAGGTACTTTGTTTGAAAAACAATCTGCTGTATTCCCAATCCCCGAACAATGCTTCACAAAAAGGTACTAACTGTAATAGACATTTATTTCATTTCTTTCCTAATGTTATAGAAACCAAAACATTGCCTTTGTAGTTGCAGGAAGTAAACTTTAATCTCTAAACAAAGTGAAATTGTAACAGCTACGGTATATGACAACAGGTAATTATAATGTCACTTTCACAACACTTGGAAAAATACTAAAATGTCCACTAAGATGTTGCTGAGGAGACTGAAAGACTAGGGACTGATGGTCAACTGGCACATTTATGTACTCAAAACAATTCCAGAATTAAAATGATTTACTTACGCCATCTGGATCAGAAACGTTAAGTTTCAGTATGTACTGTCCGACAGGAGTGGTTTCATCAATTGTAACACGGTATATCTGAGGATTGAACACAGGTCCATTCAGGTTTCGGTTCACTGTTATCAGCACTTCAGCCGTAGCCGTCAAACGTGGAGCACCAGTGTCGTATGCTATAACTCTCAACTGAAATACAAGTGTAAAAATGGTAGCTATGTATTCAAAGAAGCTTATTCTGCTGTGTTTTTCCTGAATATTCAACAACTTTTATCACCATAAACATGAATAATTTTTGGTTCCCAAAAGACCTTCATCAAGATGTCATATGACCCAAAGCTAATCAGCTATGTGCTATTCTAGAAAATGTTACAGTTATAATTAAAGAATCATTGATTTTACCTTATTAATTTTAATCTAACATCTTTCCACACCATAGTTCTATGAACACAATTAACTTACAGTATAGACACCCAGTCGGATTCCGTCGTTTCTGAGATCCTGCCGTACATGTAGTTCACCATCATCACGATCAATCAGGAAGAAACTCTGTGCTGGATAGTTTTCGACTGCCTCATATGCTATGGTACTCTGTTTCAAATAGAACATATTTGAGAAATGAAGATTTTCCAAAAAAAACCAACATTTTTTTTATGCTGTAGTAGTGTATTTAAAGATCAATTTACAATCGATCAATACGTATTTAAAGATCAATTTACAATCGATCAATAATTTTATATAATTTAAAATAATGAAATCGAATGAAAATGTAGGTCAAGATTAGATTGCTGCAAACATGTTAATAATATTCATTTCATGTTTTCGAGTAAATAATAGTTATCAGCAAAATAAAATTGGTATTCACACCGTTTTGAAAGTGTTGAATAAAACTTTATCTTCACCATTTTTGCTTAACACTTTGTAAACTTAATACCTCCATTTCCAATTATTTCAGACAAGAAAACATCAAATGAAAAGAAAATTTATGTTTAGTGGAATTTTGGTTTTATTTCACTCATGCACAGAAAAAATTGGTGTTTTCAAGAGTATGCCACAAGAGAAAATACCATTTTTTGGTGTGCATAAGTGAAATAAATTCGATATTTAACTGAAAAAAATATTTGTATAAACTTGCCATATTAAAATCTGATAATGCATGTTCATTACTGTCAATTTAAACATCCATATATATACTTTAACAAACAAAGTACTATTTGGCTAATATATTTAGTTTCTAAAGCTGATACAAGTAACTTACAATAAGGCCCTGTCTAGTGGCCATTGTCTTGATGATACTGTTACTAACAGCCTCATTCTCATTGATGGTTACCAGGTAACGAGCATTCTGGGTAAATATTGGAAGGGCAAGGTCACGCTGCACAAATATAGTGACAGTGGCTGTTCAAGCCTTGTTGTTAGGATATCCGTTGCCATTAACTGTTACACGACACTGAAAAACCAAACAGTTGTCAAGCATGCAATTTCCAAGAAAACTGGTCATTTCTAAAACATAAGATTTTCTCCGCTCTGTTTTATTACTTATTAAAACAAGGTAAATGTGTTTGTAAAAGAAATTCCATTTCTAAAATGTGCAAGATGTATTTAACCCTTTCCTCCATATATAGGCATGTTTGACCAGTGCCGTCTGATCAGGATCTGCACTGGTTGTATTTTGGTCTGAAATAACCTAACAAATCATAAAGTGAACAGTGCAGATCCTGATCAAACGGCACGGCCGGCTAATCTGGATCTACACTGTTCGCCAACGCAATAAAGATGTGTCTATGGAGGAAAGGGTTAAGTGAGCACACACATTCGATTTGGCAGGTATTACAGTATTAACAATGTAGTATATTGACATTTGTATATCCAGCTTTGGCATGATCATTATACTGCTAAAAGATTCTCAGTGTACATCAAATACAAACAACTACATTAAAATTAGACAGATCAGTACAGACACTTGTTTATAAATAAATTGACAATACCAGAAAATATGAAGGTAAAACAGTCAGGGTGACTTTAACACTCTCCACATACATGCCTTTCTTGCATGGACTAACAGTGTTGATCTATATCAGCCAGCACACCCGTGCCATCTGATCAGGATCTGCACAGTTTGCTTTTTGACTTATTAGGTTATTTCTGACCAAAAGGCAAACATTGCAGATCCTGATCAGACTGCATGGGTGTGCAGGCTGATTTGGATCTTAACTGGTCACACATTCATTCATTAAAATGTATATTTGTGGAGAAAATGTTAAAAACATCCGGTATTATTATGAGCTTACTTGGAAGGATACAGATCTCGTGTTTAACAAGGACCTGGCAAGGTAGATGTCACCATGATCTTCACGGATGTAAAACATGCTCTTGCACTGGCTGTTCAAATCACCAGTTAATGCGTAAGTCAACAGATCCTGCAACGATAAAATAACACACTGAAAAGTTCTGAACAAAGCTTCTTAGCTAGAAAAAAAAGCAAACTCTTCAACGCTATAAAATCTTCTTGAATCCTTAACATTCATTTGTCAAGTATATTATGAAAACTATATATAAGTGTATTCATTTTTGTATTTATTAAAGTTATACCAGTGAAAGCGATCTTACTAATAAAATCTTGTGTACATTTCATGATTTTTATAATGAAATAACAAGAAGCATTGCTTGTTACAATTTGTTTCCCAATTGATTGTTAAATAATTTTGCTACAGATATCGTACATTATCTAAATCTGTGACTGTAACTCTCAAAATGGACGTTCCCACTGCCATGTCCTCTGGAATGGTCTTGGTGTACAAGTCAGGCAGGAAGATCGGGGAATTGACATTGCAGAGAACTGTAATCTGAACATCAGCTGTTGTTCGCTGGTATGGTGTCAAACTGTCGTATGCGATCAGTCTTAACTGGAATAAAGCATGGAAATAAATGTGGCTATTGTGTCTAATATCGTTACCTAAGTTAAAGTGAACAATTGCACGTACTTGCAATGTCATGCACAAAAATCTTAATATTAAGCTTTCATTTGGCTTTAAAAACAACTGTTTAACCCAAAATCTCCCCATCCCCTCAAAAAATGATTAGTTTATGTTTTTCTGATTATGATTTGCCTTCACTATCTGCTTGAATTATAAACAGTGTCCAATTCATTCTTTATTAAATACTATATATGGCTATAAGATAGACTTACAGTGTATTCCATAGACCTGTCAGCTCGTAGTGTACCTCTGCTGAAGATCTCACCATTACCACATACGTAGAAGAAACTTGGTGCCGTGCCAATACCAATAACCTCGTACCTCATTGTGCCCTGCAAGGAATAATTTATTCACCATTATAAAAAATAAGAAACAATGTAAATAATGCTTCATTTACTATTGAAATACCATGACTGAAACATGGTTCAGTAAAATGCCCCATAAAGACCAGCCCAAAATTAACTTTTGATGTCTCTTGCACTTGTTTCTTCACCAAAATTAGAATTGTCCCACTTTTGTTCACTTGGATTAATAGTTTTCGGTGTATCTTACCACATTAATGCACAACAAAATAAAAAAAACACTAGTACGGACTGACTGATATTTGTTCTTAGTCCAGGAGTTCAGACGGATGTATGGACTAAATAGAAAACAAGTGTACACTGTTCCCAACTAAACAAATATACTGGCTTATCAGTCTTCCACTTTAAGTTTATTCAGCTACAATACAACACGAGTAATAGAATAGCCTACCTTTCCGTTGGCATCAGTGGCTGTCACCCTGAAGACCTGGGTGCCGTTTACTGCATTCTCTTGCACGGTGGTAGCGTATGGTGTATTTCTGAATACTGGGAGTTCTGCACGCTGGATAAAGATGGTTACCGAGACAGTCATACTTCTCCTTGGATTTCCACTGTCAGTGGCTCTAACATTGAACTGAAATAGCAGTAATATAATGATGAGCATTCCAGTCAACAAGGTAATGTTGTTTTTTTTTAAATATCTACAATAATTCTGTCACAAACAGCATAAAGCTTGCCGAAGTATACTATTCATTAAATGGATAACTGAAAATTAATACAAAACATGATGCAGGATTTCCAGAAGATGACAGAAATAACCTTATAAACACACAGTATGTAGGGTGATCTGGATCTGTAATGTTCAGCCAGTAATGAAGCCATTTATTGATTGAAGGGTTAAGGCACATAATTACCGAGTATTGATTCAGTGGAGCAGCAGTGAGTGGCTGTTTTAGGAAGATCTCTCCTGCGTATGGGTTGATAAAGAAGAAGTTAAGCGGGTTGCCAGTAGTTGTGATGGTGCCAGATGTCGTATCCTCCGTGATCACATAGCTCACAGTGTCCTGAAACAGGTTAGCATTTGTTAGTTTACACATTTTTTTTATATCTTATCAAATCTGCACATTTTCCAGGCTTACTTTATTGAACATTACAAAGACTGTTCCAGTGACATGGTTAACCTTCAATATATCAATAATTAATTTAATGTTATTAAAATTTGTTAATACTAACTGTATAAGAATTCATGGCATTACCAGTAACTTGGCCAAGGTATGTTGAAAATTAAATGCAACAAGTAAATGACTAATAGATTTATTACTAATTTTTGATATAGCAGACAGACTTATTTCACTATTGATGTTGCTACATATATCAGACAAACATTCACAAAATAAAAGGCAACACATTTTGTACAAGCTTTACATGGAAATTAAGGTTAAGTGACTCGTGGAGCACAATTTATATCCTTTATATCCATTACTAAATTTATATCCAATACAAAATTTAAATCCATTACAAAATTTATATCCTTATATCCATTACTAAATTGATTTCATTACTAAATTTATATCCTTTATATCCATTACTAAATTTATATCCAATACAAAATTTATATCCATTACTAAATTTGAATCTATTAGGCAATAGAAATTTAATTCCTAGTTTCTCATCCGAATTTTGGGAAAAAATGTTTTTATTTTTTATTTATCATTCTCACTGTTTCTAGTGACACTTGTGTACTGCAAAGATAAGTAAGTGTCTAACCGACTACGAATAGCCGATTCACACTTAAATGTTTCATACTGTGTCTGCGTACTCTACTGATTCTTTAATGAAAATTTTGATGTTCTGCTTTTTTCTTCAAAATAAAAAAGTTAGGGTGGATTAATTTTCGAGGGGCCGGCAGGGATGAGAATCTAGGAATTAATTTTCAATTGCCTTACTAAATTTATATCCATTACTATTCTGATCCAGCCTTTTAGACACTGCATAAGCTATGAAATTAAAATTTATGTTTTCTATTAAATGTAAGTTTTAAAACTATGGTAAACTGATATTATCTTTTCATACCACATAAAGGAGAGAGTTGTACTGTTCAGTGGCTACAGATCTGAACAGAGTGATCTGGCCCGAGACCGTGTTTAATCGGAAGAAATCTCTTGTTGGGAAATATCCGACGACAGCATATCGAATCTCACCCTAATAATGGAAACAAATAATTTATCAGCAACAGATAAAGCAGATAAATACATGTGTCTGGTAACATGAAGTTACCTGGTTATCCATGATTCCACTGAACTGGAACAATTAAGTTTCCAGTTAAGGCAATCTTATTACCGTAGACGTTTTGTGCAGTATCTGTATAAGAAGTTAAATACCAGTAAAGTTCATTCACTGGAACAGCAATGGCATTCAGCAAAATTAATTCAAACATGATGGCCATTTTGTCATCATTTACATTATTCAGTAAAATATCAGTCATGATTATAAAACCCCAATATCACCAGTACATTTTTACCTGTACGATTTTACTTTTTATTTACCATTCCTCATCATATATATGGCACTATTTGTTATCAACATATAAGAAAAAAAAAATACGTAACGTCCGTTTATAATTGTTTGTATTACCCTGAAGAAGGCTTGTTAAGGCCGAAACGTTGGAATACATATAAGTAAATTTTAATCGTGTTGGGTATTATTTTACTTCATTTTATCAACATATATCAAGCATAAATTACCACTAGGTCATTGTCCCTTGCAGTGACGGACATGATGATGAACAAGTCTGCCAAGTTTCAAAGCTGTAGTATAAGTAGTATTGAAGTTATGTGTTTGTACAGTAGCTTGCACGCAAACTTTAACCTGAAATTCTAAGTCAAAAAAGGGCCATAATTTGATCAAAATGAAAGTTAGAGTTATGGTTCTTGGCATACACACTCGGGACATGATGATGAACAAGTGTGCCAAGTTTCAAAGCTGTAGTATAAGTTGTATTGAAGTTATGTGTCTGTACATTAGCTTGCACGCAAACTTTAACCTGAAATTCTAAGTAGAAAAAGGGCCATAATTTGATCAAAATGAAAGTTAGAGTTATGGTTCTTGGCATACATACTCGGGACATGATGATGAACAAGTGTGCCAAGTTTTAAAGCTGTAGCTATAGTAGTTTTTAAGATATCAGTAGTTGCACGCAAACTTTAACCAAAGCGGGACGGCGACGCCGACGCCCAAGTGAGTGCAATAGCTCGACATATTCTTCGAATAGTCGAGCTAAAAACAAATCTGTTAAAACTGGCAAATGATATATTAGCAATAGACCTTGACGTAAAACAATGACATACATGTACCACATATTTCGAGATGAATGGATTTCTGACAAGGTTACGTCTCACTGAAATGACGCCAGTATCTCTATCCAAGTAGAAATAGTCCATTCCGGCGTCTGTACCATTCACAAGTGTGTATGTCACCACATCCTACATAAAATAACACAACTTAGGCACAAATCAACACAGTAAGGTTACTTACACTTTTCAAAATCAGAAATTTAAAAAAAGTGCTTGATTATCGTTCGTTATTTTTAATTCAACAGCTTACTGATAATATGTAGACGACAACATTGAATCTTCCAATTTCATTAAGACGAACAGATGTAAACTATATACTAATGTACAAAACATTAAAAACTTATTCACCAACCATCTAGCCCTCAAAATTAGAAAAGGGTTACATTAATACTTTAATGACCTGTTTACTCCTTAAAACCCCTATGTTCTGCCTCTAACGCTTACCTATGGGGTAAGGCCATTATACCCTGGCCAGTTACAGTAGTAGATCAGATCTTCTATGATGGCTTTTAGATTCAGGTTTTTTTCTGACAAAAAGCAACAAGCTTTTTAGATCCTTATCAGATAGCATGAATGAAGTGTTAAAATAAGAATAAAGGGTACAAAAAACAAACCATGTTTTATAAAAAAAACAACATTTTAAATTGATGTTTAAAACTCATTTTCTGGTTAATTCTGCAGTGGTGCAGTTGTCAACATACTGATCAGAAATATGTGATGAAATGTGACAAAAAACAGATGTGCTGGCTGATCTGGATCAGTTGGCCCTTGCCATATAGATATATATTCGGAGAAAAGGTTCAATGCATTCTGACAGTAAGAATCGCAAGTTACCTGCAGATCATTATTCAGAGCATCTACACCTGTGTAGATCACCTCATTAAATCGGTTCTCGCTGATCTGAACTGCGTATGGTTCTTGAACAAAGAATGGTGGATTGTTGTCACGGATAATGTTGATAAAAACTGTTGTCTGATCAGTTCGTGCTTGTACACGTTGGTCACTGGCTTGAAGTGTGATCTAGAAAAGATAACATATGATATGTGATATGTTTACTGTGTTTTACTTGAAATTTTTAGAGTATTTATTGAATATTATCAATATCAGCATTACATCATTATTCAAAGGTTGTGTTCTCTATGTGTGCTTTTATGTTCATTCATTTCAATTTGCTTAATTTTTATTTATACATTCTTTGTTATAAAATATATAAAAAAACATGTCACTATTCTTGTTTTGGAAAAAATAGCCAATGTTTTCAACATGCAAAAATGTTTTTCAAATAAAAACGAAATTTTATATCATTTTTGTGACGAAGAACACATTTTTGTAAGAACCTGCTACATGTTACTCATTAAAAATAAAAAAAAAGTTTAACAATTATCAAGCAACCTTTTTACAATGCAAATTTTATGCACAAACCAAATGAAATATGTGAAGTTAGATACTTACAGTAAACCTGGCGATGTTTGTATCCTTCAGTGACCTCCTGAGATAGATGTCACCAGTGTCCGCTGTGACGTAGAAATACTGCATGGCCACAGTATCTCCCAACATCCTGTAGGCAACTACATCCTGTTGAAAAACATTATGTGCAAGTTAGAAGAGTATGTTACAAGGATTGAACAGTGTTAACAGTCAAGTACACTGCGAACTCTTTATAACGCGGTATAGCGGGTCCATCATCCCGACCGCGTTAATAAGTGAATCTGCGTTATATTTTCCCGCGCAAAATACATGTCCCGATTTTCCCGCGAAAAATACATGACCCGATTTTCCCGCGCAAATATACAACCTAATACACAACTAAAGAGATTATGCATAATTCTACGTAACGTCATGATTCCCCACACTGTACTCGACAAATAATATTTCTTACAAGACACACAATTACCAAATTTCAAATAAAAAAGCAAAACGGCAAGAGACTGACTAATAACACCAAGATCAAAATCGTATAGGCCTTAAATTATTGTAATGGAATTAAAGACCGTATATCTAGTTTGTTTAGATGCTTGCAGAAATTTTAATTATTTTATGACACAAACTCTAACATTTACGAACGTAAATGTAAAATAAATATTAAAACACTAACCATTGCGAACATATTCCATAATTTATAAATTACATCCTAATTTTATCTCCAGTGTAATATTTCAGTATTGTTGCATCATCAACCAACTTAAACCAGCTAAAAAAATGACAAATGTCACATACACACTTCTTGTAGATCAAACGATTTCATAGCAGAGCCTACAAAGATCACAGTCTCGATACGAGCCAACATTTTTCTTTGATGTCGCATTTCATTGACAGATATTATCGCTGTTTACCTCCATAGTAAAAAAATGCAACCTCCATGAAATTAACAGGAAGGCGGATCAAAGCAAAATGTACATCAATGAACTACCGACAGGTTTTAAAACATGACTGGGAATAATTTTTTGTTTCTTTCTGAATTGTGCGGATTATGTGATAATTATAGGGACAATCGAATTTAGTAATGGATCAATGATAAAATTAAACAGTAAGTATGCGTTCACAAGTTTGCCCCGGGCTGTTATCTGTCACTGGGAAAGGTGTTAAAACACGGTTGTTTTAGGGAAAAATGTGCAAGTCATTTGTGTACATGTTACAATTGTGACTTCCGGTTTCAATTTTTAGCCGTTTCATGGTAAACAAGAGGGCCATGATGGCCCTTATATCGCTCACCTGAGTACAAAAGTACTCTCAGCTTGTGGTTTCAGACAAGAAGATTTTTAAAGTTTTTCCTATATCAGTCTATATAAAATAAAGTGAACCCTGGGGCGGGGCCAATTTTGACCCCAGGGAAATCATTTGAACAATCTTTGAAGATTTCCACTAGAGGGTGCTAAATGCCAAATATCTAAGCTCTAGGCCTTGTGGTTTCAGACAAGAAGATTTTTAAAGTTTTTCCTATACAAGTCTATATAAAATGAAGTGACCCCTGGGGCGGGGCCACTTTAGACCCCTGGGAAATAATTTGAACAATATTTGTAGAGTTTCACAAGAGGATGCTTAATGCCAAATATCTAAGCTCTAGGCCTTGTGGTTTCAGACAAGAAGATTTTAAAAGTTTTTCCTATACAAGTCTTTATAAAATGAAGTGACCCCTGGGGCGGGGCCAATTTAGACCCCTGGGAAATAATTTGAACAATCTTTGTAGAGTTCCACTAGAGGATGCTAAATGCCATATATCTAAGCTCTAGGCCTTGTGGTTTCAGACAAGAAGATTTTTAAAGTTTTTCCTATACAAGTCTATGTCAAATGAAGTGACCCCTGGGGCGGGGCCACTTTAGACCCCAGGGAAATAATTTGAACAATCTTTGTAGAGTTTCACAAGAGGATGCTTAATGCCAAATATCTAAGCTCTAGGCCTTGTGGTTTCAGACAAGAAGATTTTTAATGTGTTTCCTATATAAGTCTATGTCAAATGAAGTGACCCCTGGGGCGGGGCCAATTTAGACCCCAGGGAAATAATTTGAACAATCTTTGTAGAGTTCCACTTGAGGATGCTAAATGCCAAATATCTAAGCTCTAGGCCTTGTGGTTTCAGACAAGAAGATTTTTAAAGTTTTTCCTATACAAGTCTATGTAAAATGAAGTGACCCCTGGGGTGGGGCCAATTTTGACCCTAGGGAAATAATTTGAACAATCTTTGTAGAGTTCCACTAGAGGATGCTAAATGCCAAATATCTAAGCTCTAGGCCTTGTGGTTTCAGACAAGAAGATTTTTAAAGTTTTTCCTATACAAGTCTATATAAAATGAAGTGACCCCTGGGGTGGGGCCAATTTTGACCCCAGGGAAATAATTTGAACAATCTTTGTAGAGTTCCACTAGAGGGTGCTAAATGCCAAATATCTAAGCTCTTGGCCTTGTGGTTTCAGACAAGAAGATTTTTAAAGTTTTTCCTATATAAGTCTATATAAAATGAAGTGACCCCTGGGGCGGGGCCAATTTTGACCCCAGGGAAATAATTTGAACAATCTTTGTAGAGTTCCACTAGAGGATGCTAAATGCCAAATATCTAAGCTCTAGGCCTTGTGGTTTCAGACAAGAAGATTTTTAAAGTTTTTCCTATAAAAGTCTATGTAAAATGAAGTGACCCCTGGGGCGGGGCCAATTTTGACCCCAGGGAAATAATTTGAACAATCTTTGTAGAGTTCCACTTGAGGATGCTAAATGCCAAATATCTAAGCTCTAGGCCTTGTGGTTTCAGACAAGAAGATTTTTAAAGTTTTTCCTATACAAGTCTATGTAAAATGAAGTGACCCCTGGGGCGGGGCCAATTTTGACCCCAGGGAAATACTTTGAACAATCTTTGTAGAGTTCCACTAGAGGATGCTAAATGCCAAATATCTTAGCTCTAGGCCTTGTGGTTTCAGACAAGAAGATTTTAAAAGTTTTTCCTATATAAGTCTATGTAAAATAAAGTGACCCCTGGGGCGGGGCCAATTTTGACCCCAGGGAAATAATTTGAACAATCTTTGTAGAGCTCCACTAGAGGATGCTAAATGCCAAATATCTAAGCTCTAGGCCTTGTGGTTTCAGACAAGAAGATTTTTAAAGTTTTTCCTTTCGGTTGCCATGGCAACCAGAGTTCTGCATGGAATTGATTTCTTTGAACAACTTTGGAAGAGCTTCATGCAAGGAACATTCGTGGCAAGTTTCATCAAAATTGGCCAAGCCGTTTCAGAGAAGAAGTTGATTGAAGCAATTGTTGACGACGCACGACGGACGACGGACATCAGGCGGTCACAAAAGCTCACCTTGTCACTACGTGACAGGTGAGCTAAAAATGGACTTAGAAAAAAAATAGGGGATCCACGGTACGACTGCGTTATAATGGAGCGCGGAATTAAACGAAGCGTTATAAAGAGTTCGCAGTGTATATGTATCATTAATCGACAGTTGAAATTTTGCATTCATTTAACTTTACGGGCAGAAACTGGCCACTTATACTAACTAAAAGAACCATCATGATCCGGCAGGGTTCAAACTGTCAATCTTGACTGACTAACACAAACATCAGACTTGCGCAAAGCACAAACTGGCCTCCTTGACTGACTGCAATTTTTTGTGGTCAAATTTTTTTTTGGACTTTTAATAACATTATATGCAACAGATTTTCTGCAGTGTCCGGATTGAAGTTTGGCTGAGTACATTGTATATTTTAAACATTCAGCTACTTACCCCATCCTGATCAATGGCAGTGGTATTTACAACCATTGTTGCAAGCTCAAAGTTGTCCGAGATAGTTCTCTTGTAAGGGTTTTCTAGGAATCTGGGGCCGCTGGGGTTCTGGATGATTGTAATTGTGACATTGCTCTCGTCAGTCCTCGATCGCTCAGCTGTGTCATAGGTGAGCACTAGGAACTGTAACACAAGAACATGAATACAAGTATTGTCTAGAACTGCTGAAGAACTACAGTTGAAACTCTAAGAACACCCAAGAGAAAACCTGAATTATTCAATGAAGACTCTTGTTCTTTATTTACTGGAATTTGTTCTTTAAATCAGTCATTGGGACGAATAAAAATGGTCTTTATCCACAGGTGGTTTTTGTTTACAGGTGACTTTTAGAACAAGTTGGACTGTACTTACAGTCAGTCACCTTGACGCAAATCATGCTTACTCTCCGAAACTAATTTTCTAGCAAAACAAATGGCCATGGAAAAAATTATTTGCATATATTAAACCTGTATCAGTTTTTTTACTTGTCAAAACATTGATGAATAATAGTGTTTAAATCAAGAAGCAAATCTTACAAACTGATTTGAGAGGAGGCATGGCAGGCAAGATAATGGTGGAATCTGAGCACCATTCTTCTCAACTTATTCATCAACAAATTAATAAACACAAAATATAAAATGGTAATTGTACTGTGCCCAAGATCATAAAACTAAATCTGGAGATCAGTCTCAAATCTCAAGCATCTGATTGGCTGAAATGGCGACAAGTCGCCATTTCAGCCAATTAGATCCTTGAGATTTGAGACTGATCTCAAAACTTTGTTAATTGTACTGTTTTTGCACTAACGTGACAAAATACTAACCGAGTAAACATTTGGTCCATAGAATAGGTTATTGTATCGCAAGGTGATGGCACCACTACTGCGATTGACTTCAAATGGATAACTCGTGGTAATTGCTTCATACACAAAGCTGCCAATCAAGTCGTTATCTTGGGCTGTCAAAGTCAACACCGTGTTTCCAAGGTTAAAGGTCTCGGCAATGGTGCAAGAATAGGGCTCTTGAAGGAAAATTGATGGGAACTGGTTCCTAGTAACAAATATGGTTCCAGTGCTGTTGGCACATCGTCTTGGTAATCCATTGTCGCAAGCCATGAAGTTCAACTGAAACAGATGATGATCAATGGGTTACATGTCTAAATACATATGTTATATTCAAACAAAGATACACAAGTAGGCATATAATACAAAATAATGAAAAAGTTGCAATAGCAATATGAGGGTTTGTATTTGAGGTCTTGATCAGATAATTTTTTTGAAAATCAAACAGGCAGTCAAATTTTGTTAGATCTAGTGTAGATGAAATCACAAATGTTGAAGCTTATCATTCACAGCCTTATTATGCTCATATCTTAAGTACACAAGGGATATAGCCTCCATCAGTTACTCTTACACGTAACTAAAAGCAGCGATAATACAATAGGCTTGTTGGACAGAGCGGATTAATATATGCGTCATTGAGACATTTAGAGCGGCATCATGTTACTATTACCCGCCATGTTTTGTATATGTTTATTATGTAATGTTAAAGCAGAAAACTGGAACAAAGCTTGTAATTTCACATTTCATTCCAAAACATTCGCTGCTGTGACCAGATGTTGCTAATAAATTAAATTATTGTATGATTTCTAACAAACTCAAAATACCTTTCACCTCTTAACCCTTTCCTCCATAAATACACATTTATATGCATGTGCAACCAGTGTAGATCCAGATCAGCTGGCACAACCATGCCGTCTGATCAGGATCTGCACCGGTCACTTTTGGTCAGAAATAACATAATAAATCAAATAGCAAACAGTGTAGATCCTGATCAGATGGCACTGATGTACCGGCTGATCTGGATCTACACTGTTTGCCCATGCAATAAAGGTGCGTCTACGGAGGAAAGGGTTAAATATCAACACCCAAGTCAGTGTTCAGTCTGCTAGAACCAGTCTAGTATATTAAGAATTTATCAACAAGACAATTTCTGTAGGGAAATGCAAAATAACAGAAAATACTCTTACTCTATATACAATGGCAGAGTGGGCTATAAGACCATTGGTTGACACATACACGTGACCCAAGGTGGGATCAATTCTGAGCAATACTGGTGCATTATCATCGCCAACCAAACTGTAGATTATTGTGCTGAAACGACCCTGAAACAAATAAAATCTCAGAATATGTCCCATGGAAGAAGTTGTGAAAGAGAGTTTTACTGGTAATGTCATGATACAATGTAATATCATGAGGCAGACAGTCCAGTATCACTGATAGGCAAATCAAATGTAGAAAAAAAAACTGGAGCTTTTTCTTTATTTAATATTACATGTTTAGTCTGTTCTGCCACTACCTACTCTACAGTCCAGTCTGCCTTTACCTTCCCTAGAATCCAGTGTGCCACTACCCCAACCCCTAGAGTCAGGTGTGCTGCAAGTACTCCCTAAAGTCGGGTGTGCAACAAGCCCCTGTGAGTTCACTGTGTCACTACCCCACAACCCCTATTGTGCCACTTCCCCCTCATACATTGCCATGTTCACTTACAGCAACATCGGCATCAACAGCAGACACATTGAAGAATCGAATATTAGGGCTCTGTGACTGGGAGATGTTGAAGAAGGTCGGCATTTTGTTGAACACAGGGCAGTTCTGGTTCCTGATCGCAGTAATCCTCACTGTAGCTTGATTGGCACTTGTTCATTGTGGGGTACCAAGGTCATAGGCTCTCACAAATATCTATAACCAAAATAAAATGTTCTTAAATATTGTAAGTTGCACATTTAGCATTATGGACATATTTACCATAGGCTGCAAGACAGTACTTTAGTACCACCATCAAAAACATTTATTTTTGTATAGAATCATATTGATGTTAATAAACTTTAAAAACATTAAAACATTAGAATAGTTAACATTGTCACAACATTAAACAAGACTTTGTTAATTTCCAGCACTTATGAATGAAGTTAAGTCAAATCATTAAAAACTTTGGTAATATATACCAATTAAAACTGTAAAAAAAACTTACAACAAACGAGGTCTGAAGGAAGTTATCAGACATCAATGATCTTCTGACAAAAACAACACCGTCAGTGTCACGAACACCGAAGTAGGTCAATGCATTTCCAGAAGTTGATCCAATAGCCTCGTATCTGACTGTATTATGTGGGGCTCTCACATCAGCGTCGGTTGCAGTAACACATGATATTTCTTCTCCAAGGGTCTGGTCCTCCAGGATGGTGACGGTTTTTTCCAGCGGGTTGATCACTGGTGGGAACAGGTTCCTGTTGATATTCACAGTCAACATGGCGGTGTTGTAGAGAGATGGAATGCCACCATCATTCACTTGCAAGCATACCTGACAAGATAACTTATCATTTAAAATGTACATCTACACTACAAAGCGCATTAACTTCAAGCAATAATCTTTTTCGTTGTTATTTAAAATAATATATTCATCTTCAACACAAAAAGGTTTTCATTTATACTTCGTCGCCTTATTATTACAATGTTCCAACTTACTTTTTTACAGTTTGGAGAAAATCCTCTTCAAAGTTTCAGATTTCTCTAAAACCTTCATATTCCACTGAATTTGCTCAGAAAAACAGCAGCGTGTGTGTTTTGATGAAGTCTATAAATTACATGAGTTTGTGTTTAGTCTTTATCTTTAACTTTTTAAAAATTCTCTACTTTCGGTTTAACCTAACCAGTGTTCTTGGACTAACCAGTACTAACCATTATTTTCTCCGCAAGTAACTCGTCGCCTTATTATTACAATGTTCTAACTTACTTTTTTACAGTTACTTAGAACAGTGTAATCCTTACACGAGTGTGAATAAACTGCAAGATAGAACATTGTGTGATTGGGAATTTTAAAAACTAAAGTGAATCAACCAATTCTGAAACCATATTCAGATAGGTCTTTTTTCCATGATTACAACGGTATAAAAATCTCATTTTTCGAAAAATATCACTTAGAACATTGTAATAATAAGGCGACGACTTGTGTACGAGAAATCAAATACAAAAATGCAATGCAAAACTCTTAGATAAAGAAAAAGAATTTCATTTGCTGTTAATGTAGACACAATCAGTGTGCACTGTTGATATGCTACTTAGTTGTTACCCCCCTTTCAAACCCCACCAAAACACAACCATGAAAAGTTGTTCATTAAAAAGTGGGTTACCTTGTATGCTGCTAGAGTATCAAAGTCGATTCGGCTTGCCAAGAACACGATTCCTGTGGTAGAGTTGATGGAAAAATATGTCGGAGAGCTGTCATCTCCGATAATGCTGTACCTCAGTGTGTTAAATGGTGCCTGTGAAATCAAAACATTCTAATACACAATTGTGCCAACAAATACACAATAAAAATATAACCTGCCATCTGCTAACCATACGCTACATCAAGCTTACATTTTCCTTGGGAGATTCTCAGAGTACACTTCTCGCAAGTTCTTTATAAAGCATTATGTCTATTCATACAAACAGAATACATCGGCTGGTAACATTTCATTACATTTAAAGACAAATACAGGATAAAATTTTAAATCAAGTATAAGTTTATATTTATTGGTATCAGTGCAGCTGGTTCCTTCTCTATGATTTATTTAGAATACAGGTATACAGTCTAGAAATAATGAGATCCTGTCATAGTACAAACCCAGTATCCAGATCCCTAACCGAGGTCTCATACACCAGAGATCCTACCACTGCTGTCTCATCAAGGTCTCTCACATACGGAGCATTGATGAAGAATGGCGGATTATCATTTCCAATTACAAAGACTGTGATGTTCACTTTGAAACTAGACAATTGTGGGGTACCCAAGTCATATGCTTGTGCTTGCATCTGAGTAATTAAAAGAAGCATGTAATGATTTCACTTGTAACTCCACTGCCTACAGATATATCCCAAGTGCAAACAGTGTAGATCCAGATCAGCCTGCCCATAAATAAAGTCAGATCAGGATCTTCACTGTTTGCCTTTAGAATCATAACTATTTTGTAAACAAGGCAGGCTGCTGTGGATCTACACAAGTCTCACACCATGTACAAGCTGTATCCATAAAGGCTGTTGTATTTTCTAAGCAAAAATTATTAATTTCTATCCTTATTTAAATAGTGCAGTGTTAAGTAAAAGCCATGAATGTAATCAGTAAAAGCCATGAAAGCCATGAATGTAATCAGTAAAAACAACTTCAAAATGTTCGGTTTTTGCTTTACAAAATTTAAGTTAATTAACTAGTAAGTAACAAGAATGTACATGTCAGTCTTTAATAAAGACCACCTTAAACTCAAAGTTGCATGATAAAATATTGAGAACACTTACAAAGAACAGGGAGGCTTGGCAAGGGTCATATAACAGCGACCTACGGAGTGACAACTGTCCGGTCACTTCATTGACATAAAAGCATTCCAAATCCTCAGGGTCCCTTGTTAGCCTGTACTGTACAGTGTTGTGTGGTGCCTGCAATAATTATCAAATCAAACATTGTGCGAGACAGGTATACGTTTAAAGTTGCCAATGCCAATGATTACAGGGCAGCATATTAGTGGTATTTTGTTAAAAATGGAATAGCAAGGTAAGAAAAGTTAATGTTGGCTGAAACTTTGCCATTTTATATATTTCTTCCCTTGCTATTCCATTTTTAACAAAATACCATTAATATGCTGCCCTGTAATCATTGGCATTGAAGTTGGCCGACACACCATATACGATCTGACCTCTCAAATCTGCATCAACTGCCGTCACTTGATATATTTTGTCTCCAATGGCACGATTTTCCAGAATGTTGACATTGTAAGGCAGACGGGTGAATACTATACAATTATTTACTTATTAGCTGGGAAATATGCTGTGATATTGACCTAAAAAATCGTTATTGACCGAGGCGTAAAAAAAAACGTACCATTCAAAAGGGGAGTAACTCTTATCAACGCTCCGGTTAGACTCTTACTCAGTTGTTATCATTAAATTAGACATGTGACGTCATTGATCCGGTCCGCGTTTTATACACGTCCTTTTTTCAGACTGGCTTACGGTAAATAATTGCAAGTTGACTGATTCTTACGTATCAAATTGAAGCGCAATGACCAGTCTCCAGAAACTGAAAGTAGTTAACAAACTTCACAACAACGTAGAATGAGCGATTATTCAAAGGAAAGTCGTTAAATACGAACACTGGCACTCTTTTGTTGCAAGATTTTGGGTATATATCGACAGATCCCATGCCATTGGCGACGAGTCCCGAGTCTGAGCGATTTGAACCAATGAATGTAGGTACCGGTATCGAGCAACCTCCTGTACTTTCTCCCGAAAATCGGACTGAAACTAAACTTAAATCCAACCTTCGGACATATTTGGATACCAAACTGAGTCCAACTCAGAAGCTATCCTTGAGCTAGATGTAGCTCAAAGAAACATTGCCTCAACCTGACACTGACTCCAGCCCCCACTCCTTCCATTATAATTTCAAATGCAGATTCATTTCACATTAATTGCAACCTCAATGAAACTTTTCCTGCCAATGGAAATTATTTTTCCAATAGACAAGCAGTCATTGGATTGGCTGTAACTTAGTTCTGGCTTAACAGTTACATCACTTAAGGGTTTCCTGTTAAAAAACCAGAGCTTATAATGCTTGGTGAAGCTGAATAAAATCCCTAGTGTTTATTTACATGAATAAAGAAAAAATCCCAATTTGGCTGATTTGCGACTGATTTTTTTTTCCAATTTCAAGATTTTACGACGCAAAAATTTCCCAATTGTAGGGAAAGGGGAACCTTTCCCCTTTGGGGAAAAAAAACGCTGTGAAAAACAACAGCATCAGCACTGCATCTGCTCTTTAAGCCAGGAATTATTGACAATATCAAATATGGATGGCAATGATTAACAAATAGCAGATAATAGTAACACTTCTTATTCCCCAATGATGCTAAAAAAATTACTAATTTCTGGCAAAACGACGATAAATTTCCTGATTCCAGGGGTATGGGTCATATTCCCAAAATGGTGAAAAAAAGCCCTGACTTCTTTGGTAACAGCCACTTCAGTCTTCCTAATCCCCAAACCAGTATCATGCACAAAACAATTTAATCTGCAAAAAGAGAAGGGAAAACAACAAAACAAGCACATCAAATAGAACTTGTGCAGCTTTCTCAATGATTATTGTGACTGATATGACATATCATGGTTCTGCAAATATGAGTCCACACACATTGTCTGTGGGTCAAGCCAAGTGGAAACACCCACAGCACTTGTCAGTTATATACTTAAAGCAGCATTTTAACAGCAAACAATTATCTATATTATACACAGACATTGAATTACCACTTGAACTGCTTCTCATCAATCTTAGGCAGTATGCTGTGTTCTCGTCGATTCGGGACGCTTATGTGGTATTAAGAGATAATAAAACATATCAAACAAATTAAACACACCATTTTAAAACATAATCGTATAAACAAACCATTTTACTATACAATTCCAACAAAAAATTCGTTTAAAAATCTCAATGTTGAAAAAAAATCGTACCTGAATTAGTCAACCATGCTAATCATTGCAGGTCAAAGTTTTTCTCATCGGTTCGGGATTTTGATTGGATGACGGGAATTTTGACAGCAGGTAAGGGCACGCGCTACAGTTTGGATCAGAAATTGAAGGTTGCTTTCCATTAATAGTAAGTAGTAAAAAATATCCAACTTTTTGGAGCAAATTAATCCTTTTAATGATATTGAAGTTGGTAACCATTAAAGAATTTAATAACATTTCATTTGAACAATAGTCAACTAAAACAAAACAAACAGTTTTATTTAACTAGACACTGACCATTTATAACATTTAAAACACCGAAACAAAACTAAACTATCATTTTGGATTGTCTGACTTTCACAGTTGGGGCATAGGAATGTAATATGTAGCCTAACTACTCAGATTTTCGTACAGAATGCCTTTGTTCGCACTTGTCACACTGTGCCCAGTTAAGCATTTCATAATTGGCTTTTAATTGGACTATGTTCCGCTCTATGGCACACACTTTATGAACTGTGGCGTTGTTCAAGGTCGTTTTATTGGAAAACTACTCACAGTGATTTCCCTTGAAAATGGCGTTGTTAAACGGAAGCGGGCGAATGTTGCTTTTTAGTGAAATTTGGGACAAAACAGTAATTTTCTAAAGGAAATTGTAATTTAGGCAAATATAATTTGATATTTAGAGGAGTTACATGCTTAGTTCGCATGTTTATCGTTCTTAATGTGTTGGAAACTGCTCACAGTGAAACTTGCGTAGTACTCGGACGAAATTTACAGCGCACGAGCGGCGATTCTGGCCATTTTTATGACGTCAGGAAACGATGGGAAATCCCGAATCGATGTGAAATCCTGAATCGATGAGAATAAGGCATAACCGCTCAGGTTCACCTTTTTATTGTTTGTGGTGTATCTTTTGAAATTGATCCTGTTTTTGTTAGGCACACATGCTGCACAAAAAGACCACTGGAAACCACTGATGCTTTCTGAAACAATATTACATCTGACATACTGGCCAGGAAAGGACCCATAAACACTGCTAAACAGGTGTCTGTGATCAAGTCGCGAAAACCAATTCCAAACATGAAATTACAACCAAAAGAAGAATTACAACCGAAAGATGGAAACGTGCACTTATCCCTGAAAGACATTTTAAATAGTTACCAGAACAAAGAATATCCTTATTCCAATAATCAACATTCTTTAAACACTACCAAAACCGCACGAGTTTTCTCTTTCCGCCATGAACTTTAACTGTCACATGACCGCCAAACAACCGGTGCATAGAATCACCGAAAAAGACCGAAAAACCGAAAAAGACCGAATAAGACCGAAAAAGACCGAATAAGACCAAAAAAGGGACCGAAAACCACTTTATAAATCAAATTAAATGTATAATTTATGTATAAATGTAAATCATAATTGTTAAACTGAAATATTTATTAAAGATTTTACGAAAATTAGACCGAATAAGGCCAAATCAGGGACCGAAAACAATATAGGTCGACCGAAAACCACTTCTTAATGTATCATTAAGTAATAAATTCCAAATTTAATCAATTAAATTCATGATTTTAAAGGATCTTATGAAAATAAATGATGAAATATCGATCATTAAGACCAAATAAGACCAAAGGATGGACCGAAAACAACTCGTTTATCAAAAGGCAATGACCAGAACAGGGACCGAAAACCACTATATGTTGACCGAAAAGCAATTCTTAAACAAAACTCAGTGTTAAATTAGATATATGTATCCTAAATATTATCATTAAAATGAAAGGTTCTTATGAAATAAATGGTCAGATACCGTCCATTAAGACCAAAAGATGGACCGAAAACAACATCTTAATCAAAAGTCAATGACCAGAACAGGGACCGAAAACCACTATTTGTCGACCGAAAAGCACTTCTTAAACAAAACTCAATGTATAAATAAGACTTATATCACAAACTAATCATTAAAATGAATTATTTTATAAGAATGTTTTGAAATTAAATGGTTAAATACCGATCATTAAGACAGAATAAGACCAAAAAAGGGACCGAAAACAACATCTTAATCAAAAGTCAATGACCAGAACAGGGACCGAAAACCACATCTTAAATAATGTCAATCTATAAAATAGATATGATTTTATAATTTAATTTTAAATATTTTGTTTTTATTTTCAGAATGAAGCCTTAAAGGGAAGACCAATCGTGCCAAAGAAGACCAGACTGAGATTAAACTGTTTAATATTTTATTTGTCATATTTATATTTTATGTACTAATAAATATTTTATTTTATAAATTTATTTCATTTAAGGTATATCGTTTTATAATTTAGAAATTATAGTAACTACTGGAAAAATAAAGATGAAATTTTGTTTTTGTTGAAAATGATTGTATTGCGAGATCATTTAATTAAAGCAAATCGTTTGCAAATAGAAAGAAAAAACAATAAATGCAACTGGTAATCTTGCATTGTTCGATAATCAGAATGAATGAACAGATGCGTTTTCATTATCTACTCAGCTCTAACAACAATTGAAAAGAATAGCAAGTTCTAAAGAAATCGCTTGTCTTTGATTTGTTTTTCACCTCCAATTATAATTAAAAGATTTACACGATCTAAAGAATCCGCGTGTCTTTGATAGCCTTTGTTTGACCGGCAATGTCTTTGCTCATCGGCACATTTCAAATGTTGAGTCGATAAAATTTATCATCACAATTTTATAATTAGTATCTTACATATTATTTAAGCCGAGAATTTTCATATCATCTTCACTCTCCTAATGCAGAGGATCATGGAGTTTCCTCAGTACGATTTTCCTTGTGCGATATGCACAAAAAAATGCTCTCAAAATGTGATTGAATGTAATAATTGTAGGAATTGGGTACACGCCAAATGTGCAAATTTAAGTTCTAATGAATTAAAATCATGGTCTGGAAAATCGCTTAAATATCTGTGCAAGTGTTGTTCTTTTAAAGGAGAGGATTATGATGCTGAAGGTGCCCTATCAAGGTAAGTTAATTAGTTTAAGAAGAGAATCGCATAATTATTTGATTAAGGGTGATGTATAAATAAATAAATAAATAAATAAGAAACACAGCTACTTTAAACACGATACATAGGTCGCGTTTAAATTAATGCGTTTCTTATTTATTTAATTATATTTATAAATATATCAATTAATAAAAATCATGCATAGTTATGCGATGTTGTAAATAAAAAATTACAATATATTGTGATCTATTTATATTAGGTATAAAATTAACAAAATTTAGTGCCAACATCTTAAATATGTAGTGATTCCATAATTAATGTCTAATCATGGCAGTGCCTTCACCAGTCGCTATTTAATGACAAGCTGTTTATTGTCACCCAGTTTATTGGGGATTAGTGGTCCTTATCGGTAAGCGTGTCATTTAACTGGCGCATACTTAGCCTTAATAAACAGCAGTGAAATTCGTAATTTATTTTATCTTGATTTAAAAATTTTATTATGTTGACATAATGGCATTTATTTGATAAATCAAACTTCATCATTTAATGTTTTATTTTGTACGATATAATCTAAAACGAAAGTGATCAATTTATTAGGAATGATTAAAATCAATGTGATTGTAGCATTTACAGTAGTTGTTTTTTGTTGCATTATAATATGACAATTAATCATGCTGTAACCATGCGAGGAAATGAATTAAATGGATATTACGATTAAAAAAATTCATTATTAAATTTACAGAATGCAATCTGCAATTGACACCAAAAAGACAAATATTATTCTGACTGCTGCCAGATCTGAACAAAAACTTTTGGAGACACACAATGTTATAATACCAAGACTAGCCTTCTCTATTGTCCAGAACGATGTAGATTTTGTGGCATCGAACATTTTATCTATGTATCATCCAGTGATGCTTTCCCAGTATCAGCCACTGAAGGTCGTTGGTGACGGCAATTGTCTGTATAGGTCTATTTCCAAGTCAATCACAGGGACGGAGGATCATCATAAATTACTTAGGTTAAAAACATTATTGGAATTGATTTTAAATGAAAGACATTACTGTGCTGACAATAAAAGAAATAGTTATTTAGGTGACTCTAGAATAGTTAGTAGTGACTTCAACACATTAGTATTGGACACTGTGAAATTGAACTCTTTTTCGGAATTGGCCCACATATATGCTTTGAGTACTGTTATCGGGGAACCTATCAAATCGTATTACCCACCGCAACTTCACTCTGAGTATTCTTCCGAGCCAATGACTCGGCGGGTAATAGGGCGAGGCGTTAAAGACGGACCAGCGAAGGTCACTATAATGTGGTCCATGATGGCCAAGCCAACAAGTGTGACCGAATTTCGGCCTAATCACTTTGTGCCCCTGATATTAAAGGAAATATCTAACATCTGTGATAACCAAACCGTTGTAAATTGTATTGATTTGGACTCTACACAAGCAAACAAAATTGAAAATCAAAATTTAAAGGGAATGTATAAGTGCACTCCGATAGACATTAAGTCAATTCCACAGAATGCTGATGTTGTAGAAGCTGTTACAAATAATATTGATTTTGAGTGTGTTAATGGTGAAGAGTCGGGTAGTGATGATTTACTGGTAGATGTAGAAGGATTATTAGATAGTGATGTAAGTGTAGATGAGAAAGACAGTGTATCCCAAATAGATGTTGGTACCGACAGCGCATTAGATATTATTTTTAATTAATAATAATAACAGTCAAACCTGTCTTAAGCATGTAACATATGCCTATTTAAAGCATATATTTTTAAATAATATTATTTTTATGTTTCCATTAAATCAATATAATAGGCAACTGTTGTTGTTTTCGGTCCCTCTTTTGGTCTATATCGGTCTTGATGATCGGTATTTAACCAATTTATTTCAGATTAACTTGTGATTCAATGATAACAAAATAGTTTGTATACTTATTTTATTTTCATAATACATTATTTTTCAAGTAAAGAGTATTGTTAAAACAATTAATATTCAACATACAAATACAATTAATGCATCAATACACGTAATTCATTTCTACATTACGGTATTATTTTTTCAAAGAAAGAATAGCCCTCCTGATACTGAAGAAAAACTTCTTATGGCCGTCGTCGTTGAAATGAACTTTATCACCACAGTAATCTCTTGAAAGTCTGGCACCGATGTCGATTATTCCAACATTCATTTCAGCTACAAGTTCATTAAGTATTCTTCTTTGTTTATTAAATATCTTTCTTGTCAAGTGCGGATCTCTCTTGAAGATCCCTCTGTCGCAGATTTCTGTGAAGAAAACTCTCTTTACACCATGTTGGTACAGTGATGAGATAATTTCCCGAATATAGCGTGCTATTTCGTTGGGATTTGATCTGGATTTTATGTCGTTTCCGCCTATGGTGAGGATGACATAATCGGGTTGGAATCGTAACGCTTCTTCGAATTTCCCCCAGCTATAATTCTCCGCAGTCATTCCACCTTGGCCGCAGAAACGCACTGTGCAAGGAACCTGTAAGTATAAGTACATTATGCTTAATAAATAATGAATATGTATAATATAACGCCTAGATGTATTAATTAAATAAACTGAAAAGTGCATTTGATATGTATATATTATAAAGTTCCAGTAACATTAATATTATCTATTTCATACCTTCAAATCATATTTGCAATATCGCGCTAATCTTTCCACATAACTGTCACCAAATAAGGCTATTTTCACTGGAGAATTCATGATAGCGAATGTATCAAATGTAGATTTAACAGTATATTTATACTGCTTTTCAGCTTTTGTGACACTAATTACACAAAGTGCTTCTTATAAAAAATCTCAATAATGGCTTTGAGTTAAACAAAATTAATGTTTGCGATGTGTGGCATCCATAATGTTTGAAAAGTGTTCACATGTTAACAAATGACAGAGCTTGGTGTTATTCGCAGATTGCATACCAATTAATGTAATTAAGTTGTTTTCGGTCCCTGTTCTGGTCATTGCCTTTTGATAAAGGAGTTGTTTTCGGTCCATCCTTTGGTCTTAATGATCGATATTTAATCTTTTATTTTCATAAGATCCTTTTAACATCATGAATTTAAATGATTAAATTTGAAATTTATATCTTTTTAAGAAGTGCTTTTCGGTCGACTATTAGTGGTTTTCGGTCCCTGTCTGGTCACTGACTTTCGATTAAGAAGTTGTTTTCGGTCCATCTTTTAGTCTTAATGGACGGTATTTGACCATTTATTTCATAAGAACCTTTCATTTTAATGATAACATTTGGGATACATTTATCTAATTTTACACTGAGTTTTGTTTAAGAAGTGCTTTTCGGTCATCATATAGTGGTTTTCGGTCTCTGTTCCGGTCATTGCCTTTTGATAAACGAGTTGTTTTCGGTCCATCCTTTGGTCTTATTTGGTCTAAATGATCGATATTTAATCATTTATTTCATAAGATTCTTTTAAAATCATGAATTTAAATGATTTAATTTGGAATTTATATTTTAATGATACATTAAGAAGTGGTTTTCGGTCAATCTATATTGTTTTCGGTCCCTGATTTGGCCTTATTCGGTCTAATTTTCATAAAATCTTAAAAAATCATTCATTTTAAGAATTATAATTTACATTTATACATTAATTATACATTTAATTTGATTTATAAAGTGGTTTTCGGTCCCTTTTTCGGTCTTATTCGGTCTTATTCGGTCTTTTTCGGTCTTATTCGGTCTTATTCGGTGTTTTTTGGTCTTTTTCGGTGATTCTATGCACCCCCAAACAACCAATCAGAATATAAAAAGGAAGTGTCTCTTCGACCGGGCCTGGTCGTTGACTGTTTCACTGCGCATGTCTGTATTTCATCAGACAACGACAGTAGTAAACCAATTTTGTCTGGATGCTATAGCCGCCAGAGAATCCTTAGCGAGCTTCAGTTATCTTTCCTGGAGGTTTAAATATAGGCGGTATTCCCCACGCTTGCAAGTAAAGTACATTCTGCTGCTGGAGATTAACACCACCAGTTAGATTTAAAATTACAACGAACTCGGAGTCATATTACAAGATGTATGTTTACCCTCATCCCAGCAGGGTTGCTGATAGCAATTTGATGCCACTTCAATGTCGGTCACTGTTTTATTGCCATTCATATGTTTGGAATGGATATTATGCTGAAATATGTAGGCTATCTGTATTGTTACGACGCTTGTAATCACTGCTGGTGTAGTGCATCGGGGGTTTAAATGTTAACCATTTGAGTTGCACAAATGCTGTACAATGTTTGCCATATCCTGTCGTTCAGGGCGACGTTTAAACCTTCTAGATGCTGGTTTAATAAAGTATAAGCTGTACCTCTTCTTTTCTTTATCACAATGGTTTATATTTACTCTTTATTCTGTTATTCGTGTCAAGTGTTATGATGAATTATTGTAATGAGCAATAGGCCTAGTTGATAAGAAGCTGGAGAGAAAATTTTAAAATAGATACAGAAAGCAGGCGTGACGTAATCCAGCAGCCAATCAGAGGCCTCTAGTTTTTGGTTTACAACAGTCGTTTATTTTCTGATAACGACGGTGAAAGAGTCTAGCCTGGTCGAGGACTCCTTTATAACAGTCTCCTGCACCGGTTGCCGGTCGAGTAGACTATTCCGGTACTATTTTCTCCGAGACCGGCTGCGGTTGAGATGGCGTAGTATTTTTTTTCTTTGACCGGTTAAAGTATGATAGTTAACGTAACTGTTCAGCGTAGTTATTTAAAGAACTTTGTTTAAATTACACGAATTCGTAAAATAAAAACTGATGATAAAAAGGTGCACATTGCTATTGTCGGTCATTCAAATAATACCACGACACATATAATACATTTTATTTTACATAACACGGATGACGGCATGACATTGCTTCGCTATATGTTTAAACTTATTTATTTTACATCGATTGTGAAACTGTTATTCCAACTTATATAAATCACTCTCGATAACTGCTTCCTGGGTTTCCAACCAGTACTCGCGCCGAATGTGGATTGAGGAAACTGCAGACGAACCTCATCTCTGGGGATTACAGTCAAAACGGCCTCACGTAAAAACGGCATCAGGTTAAAACGGCCTCATTTTGGTTAAAACGGCCTCACATTCAGAAAAATATTGGTTAAAACGGCCTCACTATTTTTTAAGTAGATGACCCTTGTTTGCAATACATTTTTTTAAAGATGTTGTAGTATATTGATGTGAAGAAAGAAATAGACAGAAGAAATTGTTGACATTATCATATCACTTGAGTGCGCATTTGAAAAGATTTTGTGTTGTTTAGATTTTGTGAATTTATGTAAATAGAAAGAGAATTGTTTCTAGTTATTTTTCTTTACTGTTCTAACTTGCGTTAATAAATGCAAAACGAAGACACATTTATGTGTGCAAAGGTTCATTAAACGGCATTTTGACAGAGATTTTAATATTTTTATTTTACTGATGTCAGTGCAGTGACAACTCAAGACGGTCCTTAATTCAGAAAACATTTCAAACAGAATACTGGAGATGGTGTACATTGATAATGAAATAAACACAGAAGAAAAAGAATAAATCGTTTAATTAATATACCAAAAGTTTAATGATGAACAAAAATATATCGAAGTAAAGATTTAACTATTAACTATTAGTTGCTTCTATACACCACAATTAACAGACCAACTGGGCAAGTGACGATCTTGTAGAATTTCAGTTTGCACACGCGTAAAAAGAGTCCTTCACACTTACTCAACAGGACACCACTATTTTAGGGACAGACTTGCAAGTGAGAATATCCTGTCAATTACTGGCAATCAACAGTAACGGGGTGGTGTTCCAAATTGTATTAATCAGTAACATATACACCATGTTGTAACACCTACGCAATGTCCTCTCTTCCATTTTTCTAGCAACATTATCCTTTACGCTGTCCCAGTCCAACATTATTTTAATCGATAAACAAAATGAAATATTCATAAAAATGTAACAATAATTGAATTACTTTAAATCATTTACTAAATAAACGATTAATGCAAATTAGTTTCCTTATAAATTTTAATTGATGCGGAAATAGAAGATTTTATAAGTGATGTGAAAATATACAAAATGTCAAGACTACTGATACCTACGATTGTTACCTTTTTCCCCTACCCTTTTCTCTAACAAATACATAGCTCTAGTTCAGAAACAGATTATCTTTTTTAATTTCCTTAAAAATTTTAATTTAAACACATACTTCTATTATCACTAAAGTTATTTCATCCCATTATTTTTATTGTCATTATCACTATCAATATTGTTTAGTAGTTTGGTGAAAATTACTGTTTGAAATTTGTTAATCTATATTAACATCTGTAATATAAAAATAATTAGGTAAATATTAACAGGATTAAAATTGGTTTTCCTTAAAAGCACAAAGCATGCTATTTTAAGAAATTTAATATAATTATGAGAAAAAAAGCAAAATATGCATATCAGGAATCGCCACACTCAAAAAACACAGCCTCCCCACGCAGCGAAAAAGAAGAGAGGAGGAGAGAGAGCGCATGTTTTATATAAGTATGTCAATTAAAATAGGACGCCACAAACAATTAACGAAGAAGAGAACCTTTGGGGATACCGCCTTGGAACGGTCAGTGGCAAAACAAATTGCCACTGGGGGTTTAAACCAGGTTCTAGGGTGCACCAACCTCACACTTGCCCCAACAGGTTCTCGTATCACAAAACAAGTACAAATTGTCTTATTGTCTTATTTGTGATACGAGAACCTGTTGGGGCAAGTGTGAGGTTGGTGCACCCTAGAACCTGGTTTAAACCCCCAGTGGCAATTTGTTTTGCCACTGACCGTTCCAAGGCGGTATCCCCAAAGGTTCTCTTGTTTATTAATTGTTTGTGGCGTCCTATTTGAATTGACATACATATATAAAACATGCGCTCTCTCTCTCTCTCTCTCTCTCTCTCTCTCTCTCTCTTCCTCTCTTCTTTTTCGCTGCGTGGGGAGGCTGTGTTTTTTGAGTGTGGCGATTCCTGATATGCATATGTTGCTTTTTTATAATCAAGTACAAAATCAACTTATAATTATTTTACAGACACCGGCACAAATTAGTATGATAATCAAAAATTGTCAATCAAGGATGTGCGTCGGTAAATTAAAGATGGCAAAATTAACCAGACTGAATACTGGATGTCCTTTTCAATGAACAATATGCATTAATTTTATATTGACAATCATTGTTTTTGGATGAAAATAAAACAAGTATTAATTACTAAGTTTGTCCAATCACGAAATAAATAAATTTGTATAGAAAGAACAAACCAAGAATTAAAAGAATTGACATGTACTCATCAAGAGTATTAAAGCATTATAAAAGATACCTAGTTTTTATTTTGCTAATATAATATTTAAAATTTCTTTTCCCCAAAGGTTCTCTTCTTCGTCAATTGTTTGTGGCGTCCTATTTGAATTGACATACTTATATAAAACATGCGCTCTCTCTTCCTCTCTTCTTTCTCGCTGCGTGGGGAGGCTGTGTTTTTTGAGTGTGGCGATTCCTTATATGCATATATTGCTTTTTTTTTAATTAAGGCCGTTTTGACCAAAAAGTGAGGCCGTTTTGACCAATAAGTGAGGCCGTTTTAATCAAAATGAGGCCGTTTTAACTTGAGGCCGTTTTCACCTGAGCCGTTTTCACCAGCACCTATCTCTGGTGGGACTCGAACCCGCAGTTTCCGGATCTGGAGTCCGACGCTCTACCCCTAGATCACTGATCTTCCTATATGGCGGTGCATAATAAATTCGAGGACTTTTCTAATGAACGTCTTATCCGACATTCAAACGTAGATTATGATTATATGATTTATTATAGAAAATATGATTGCCTTCACTAAAATGGTGAGTGTGTGTACAACTTGTTGTTAAAGACGATAACTACAGTTTTGTCTTTTTTTCAGTGTGGCAACTCTGTGGAAATGAAAAAGTTACAATAATTGTTAATACAGTTAAAAATATGCTCAACCTATAATAATCCAAAAATGTTAAATTTATTCCAAATGTCGTAAATGAAAACATAAATCGGATCCATTTTTTAGATAGATGGGGTTGACTGGGGTTGGCTTTCATAAACTGTTAGACTATCCCAGCACAAATTATATTGCTTCACTACAAATGTCTGTAGTTCAGTTTGTTTATTGCCTGAGTAAGAGTCTAACCACAAAAGTTAGTAATTTTGGTGGTTGCTAAAAACATTTCCGTATTCAAAGTAACAGAATTCACGATACTTTATGCCGAATTCACAATACTTTACGCCTCTTTACAACGAGAAGTATACTTTACGTACTTTAAGTACACCGGTTTGCTAGACTGGTACCACAATCGTCTAGACTTTCGCGTGACAAGTCGCTTGGGTACCAGTCTCCCGGTTTACTACTCGTAGAGTTACTTCCCTTTTCAAAAAGTTTCAAAATGGCGGCAAAAATAAATATCCTGGATAGTGAAATTTCAGTTGTGTTAAAAAATGAATTCTTCTCAAAGATAGAGAACTGTTTAGTCAAAATCTGCAATAAATAATTCAAACGAAAATGAATGGCTACGATTTCGAGCATCCATCACTGTTGACATCCCGTTGTTTTAACAAAAAAAAAAAAAACAACTACAAAAATCCAAATCGGAAGTGAGGCCGAAAAGCTTGATTAACCACTTGATAGTTATTGATCTGCATCGGGAATAGCTTTGCGAAGTAACTATTCAGTCAACATCCAGAAAAGCTAGACAGGCAATAAGATTGACCCGCATACCGGTCTTATGGTAGTGCTTAAACCTTAGTTATTTCCCAAAATCCCTTTCATTTGACTAACATCGTTTACATCTGTACAACTGTCAACACTGACAATGTGACATTTCTTTAGCGGTGCAAGAGAAAAAAGACAAAGCGAAATAAAACAGATTGAATACAGATGCAGATTAAATACTGAAAAAGCAAGACAACAAAAGAAAGATGTAAGTTGTAATAGTAAATAGTTGTGCACAGTTACTTTTCAGCCATCAAGGCAAAACCAATCCAGCTTTCATGGCAGTGCCAGGGTACTAACTCCTGCTGACGGAGCTGAATCTCAATTGGCGATACGTTGTAATTGTGCCTAAAGGTCCCCATTAGAAAATAAGTTTAGACAGCTCATTCTTAAAGGATGCCAAAGAATGAGCCTCAGCAGGGTGTTCCACAGGGGGATACATTGAGGAAAGAAGCTGAACTAAAGAACATCAGTAGATTTTGAATATGGCAGGAAACAGGTACTGTGTCACTGTGGCTACCTTGGTCTGGTTTTAGTTTGTGTTAAGTAAGAACCAGAATCTATCAGTACAAGGTGATTCGTATTTTTCAGTAGCATGGTGAGTTGGAGCTTTTGCAGACATGGAATTATTTGAGACATGCCTTTGAATAAAGTAATTTGTAAAAGTCTAGAGGAAGCCCTGGAAGTTGTAAAAAGTGAAATATGCATAATTATCAAGAATCGCCACACTCACTGAACACAGCATCACGCATTGAAAAAGAAGAGCAAAAAAGAGAGCATTTGTTAATTAGTTTGTTAAATTCAAATAAAACACCACAAACAATTAACGAATATGTTAAAAAATCGAGTGACCGGCTTGCTTACTTAAGCATTTAACATATAAATATAAAGCATATAAATAACAAATTTACAAAAATCTACGTATTTCACATTCCCCTCTCAAAACAATATGTTTTTTCCCTTTTCTCAGAAAAAAATTCCCTCAAAAATCTAAAACAAATTGAAATGCATGTGCAAATGCAAGTCAAAAGTCACAAAATAACTAGCCATTATAATCAGTAGAATGATTATGACACTTTATAGTCAAAACAGGTGTATATGACTTAAAATCCCTCTTTTTGTTATTTTGTCTTAAAATGACACAAAACTCCCCTTCATAAGGGTTTGGGTACCTGTACCTGAAAATTTTCTAGTGCCCAGCTTGTGTATTACAACAAAGAAGCCGATCGTGGTAATCGTGGTAAACTTTAAATGTTGTGTGCTGTGCTGAAAAAACAATCAAAGAATTTTTCCGTTTGCAGGTTGAAAATCATTAATTTGTTTGGAGGTTGTATGATGTCACCGACAACAAAATATGACGTATGGGAGGAATGGACTGGGGGTGGGGATAGTTAAATATGCCGGATAGTGAAACATGGGAACCGGAAGTTTGCTATACAGGCAAACCTGAGGTCGGGGGAATATTCAATTTTGGCTTCATGTCTGATTGGGATTTTCAGATTTTAGAAACATTGGTCATTACTAATTTTGTTTTATGTCATAGGTTATGAGTGGGTGTTCCTGTGTTTGGATACAAATGCTGGTTGTATTTTTTGACAGCTGTATGTTCAGAACTGTTAATCCTTTGTTTGAGTCAACGGAGAGATGTCACACCAGAGGTAATTGATGTAAATATGTTTGTTTGACTCCAAGTCAAATTTCCCTTCAATCCATTCAGAATCAATGAATTCTGCTAGGTTTTCTGCAGGACCTGCGGAAATCTTCTAGTAAATTACTGCTGTTTTCTGCAGGCATTAATGATGTCATAGGTTAAGCCGAATTCTGCTAACAATCGCTGAAAATGGCAGATTCGTTCCCCACTATAAATACCCCTGTTTTTCTTATTCAATTTAAATGTGAAATAGCAATATTTGTTGCCATCAGGGATTTTTGGCTTGGAAGTCAATCTCATATCTTGGTTTTATTATTGATATTGGATATCAATATAGATAAAGCAGAGTTTTACTAGTCTTTTTGGACCCACTTGCCTTGAATGAAAAAATGCATTTGCCCGTACAGATAGAATGCTCGCCCTTATATTGCACCCCTCCGTAAAGATGCATAAATGATTTAGAATTGAATGCATAATTAAACTGATAATTGAATACCATTATTGACATAATTGCTTATAATTATACAGATAACTGAGTATTATTACTGATACTTCTGAATGCTGTATTAAACAGAATTTCATTTAAAACTTGAAAGTGTATCTGTTTTCACTTATCCAAATAGTGAGCTCAATTTAGATGCTCTGATATTATGTCACGGCTGGCCGTCTGAAGAATGCAAAGGCTACCACATTAGATACTAATAAACCAAGGTCGGCACACTATAGTGTGGCCAAGTCAACCAAAAGATTTGGGTATAAGCAAGTGTAGTAGATCATAGTTGTTTTAAAAATATAGTGAAAAGTTTGCATTGTAAGACTGGCAAAATGGTAGTTTTGTTTTATGTAACAAACACTGAAAACTGCTTGGTTAAACCAATAAATGGAAAATGTTTACACAAGAAATTAATTAATTTAACATTATGACCTACCTGCACCAGTGAAGTCAAATGTTTGCCTTTTTGCAGATGACTGTGTTATTTACAGATATATGAGGGCTTTGGCTGATTCAGTGCAGTATTGGGAAGATCTAGACAGATTTGCTTTGTTGGAGCAGAATGGAAGATGTTCTTTAACATAGGTAAACTTCGTATCATGCACATAACGAGAAATCAATAAAAGCTGTTTATACACTTCACAATCAGCCTGTCAGTTGTTGACCAGAGGTTATACAGGGGTAGAACACTAAGCTGGTCACCTCATATAAATAAGACTCTAATAAAACCAGTCAGAGCTTAGTCTTCTTAAAATGCAACATCCATTCCTCCGAACCTTGTTCTAAAGAACAAATCACATACCTACCACTGCAGTTCATTGCCATAAATTTTTATTCTTCCAAGAACAGTTGTTCAATAGAACACACTGCAACTGTATGTAGTTAGCACTGACAGGATCCCAGGATTTTTAAGTCCATGCTGACCACATCTGTGTTCCATCCCTCGTTACATCACATTACAAATATTGCTTTTATCCTGTTTTTGAATTACTGAAATTTCTGCATAATAATTTGATGTGGTCTGATGCACATTTGCTTCTCACATCAGATTAAAGTGAGAAAGTAGTCATGTGCATAGGAATTGTGTAGTAATTATTAAATACCCTTGAAGGCAGATCATTGAGATATAACCAAGAAAAGAAACAACCGCAAGAGTAGATGGCATGTATTGAAGCTTGATTAATGGAAAAAGAACCAGCCTCAAGACTTAGATTTCTACAGAATAAAGTCAAGATCTGCTAAAACTAAACCAGAGGTTCATTTTTAGCTCACCTGTCACATAGTGACAAGGTGAGCTTTTGTGATCGCAATTTGTCCGGCGTCCGTCCGTCCGGCCGTAAACTTTTACTTTAAACAACATCTCCTCTTAAACCCCTGGGCCAAAGTTGATGAAACTTGCCACAGTTGTTCCTTGCATAAAGCTCTTCCAAATTTGTTCAAAGAAATCAATTCCATGCAAACTAGAACTCTGGTTGCCATGGCAGCCTAAAGATAAAACTTTTAAAATCTTCTTGTCTGAAACCACAAGGCCTAGAGCTTAGATATTTGGCATTTAGCACCCTCTAGTGGAACTCTACAAAGATTGTTCAAATTATTTCCCTGGGGTTAAAATTGGCCCCGCCCCAGGGGTCACTTCATTTTACATAGACTTATATAGGAAAAAATTTAAAAATCTTCTTGTCTGAAACCACAAGGCCTAGAGCTTAGATATTTGGCATTTAGCACCCTCTAGTGGAACTCTACAAAGATTGTTCAAATTATTTCCCTGGGGTCCATAATAAATAAATATTTAAGCTGAAAAAGTGATCATTTGAATTGACTATCCGTGGAATTTTTACAATACAATGTATCCCTTATAGTCAGCATGTGTCAACTTCAAAATTCAATTATTAACAATAATGGAGTGAGCATTTTAGTGGGTAAACATTTTAATTGTGAACAAGTAATGAGCACAACTTACAATAAATATACATGAATACAATAACAAATAAGGTTAGATACAAAGAAGTCTCTATCTACCAGGCAATCTCTTCTTTCTCCTTAAAGTATCTGTAACAGAACACTTCTGTATTCATACCAATACATAACCATTTACTTGCACCTAGACAAATTGTTTAGGTCATTTATGACACTGCTGTTGCCTTTGTTGCCCCTGGCTATTACAGCCCCATCAGGGTCTATTTAATCAATAGACCCTGGCCCCATGTATGAAACATGTTGTTTTAATAGTTAAGACCTTATGGCCTTGCTTGTTAAGTCAATAAGTGTCAATGGTGCACAAGTGGATCAGCATTACTTTCTCACTTGCTGTATTTTTAGGTTCTAAGTAAAAAAACGACAGTTCTTTAAGATTTTTTTTTTACTTCAAGTGCTTAAAGTGATCACCTGATATGAAATTTAATGAAAAATATCTGAGTAATTTAATTATTATTATGATAATAAATTAATAACAATCAACTAAGTTAAGACTTCTGCAGTATTTTAAGGCAAAAAAACTCATCTGTGTATTTGCCAGTATTTTCCAGTATTTACCAATTTGCGGAGTATTTTCCAGGCCGGTAAATACCCCGTTAAATACTGAGGGTGGTATTTACTGCCCAACCTTGAACCTTAAAAATTATGTAAGATAAAGTGGCTGTTTATATTCATTAGCTTGAGTCCTTTACAGACACCTTTCCCCAACTGTTCAACCTTTTTTGATGCATGTGCCACATCCATCTGATCTGCACCTACACTCTGAATCTTGGTCAGAAAGTACATTTACCTAAAAGATCCAACAAGAGACCGTCGAAGATGGATGATGCTCCACGAATGGGTACTTTGTCATAAAAGGATTAGTTGTATAACTATTGAGGTGAATATTGAAAATGGTGTAGTGCTATGAAATCAGACAATTTTAAAATCTAACTATAAATAATAAAGTTACGGACCAGACACAATTTTGCTGCAAGGTCAAACTGTGACATTTACGTTCAAGGTAGAGACCCAAATGAGCATGACACATCATCTCAATATGGTGATCATTTCTGAGAAATAATTTAAAATTCTGAATACAAATAAGAAAGTCATGGGCCGAACAAGATGTGGCTACAGGTTCATGCTTTGACTTTAACCTTAAGGGTAGCAACCTAAATGTTGTGTGTGACAAGTCTTCTCATTATGATGATCAATTCTGTGAAATAATTTTAAAATCCGACTTCAAATAAAAAATTTATTGGCCGGACACTAATTTGCTACAAGGTCATGCTGTGACCTTGACCTTGAAGGTAGTAACCCAAATGTTGCGCGCAACACGTCATATCCGACTTCAAGTTATGTGCCAGACATGAATGCGGGATGTATGGACTGACAGGCGGACATACAACCCATCGACTATATGCTCCCCCGAATTTCTTCGGGGAGCATAAAGCCATAAATATGAACAGAATCTGCTCAACCTCAACTAATAATATGCAAGTTGATATGGTCAAACCTTGTCACACATGGCATACAAGTTGTATCCATGTTGGTCCTTTTATACTGACTTATGCATAATAATTTATGTCTAAAACTTAAACCCTTTACTCCATATATGCCCCTTTATGGCATCAGCAAACAGGGTAGATCTAGATCACCTATCACCTCTGTGCTATCTGATCAGGATCTGCACTGTTCACTTTTAGATTCATAACGGTATTTCTGAACCAGATGTGCATGAATGTTCTGTCTGGTCTGGATCTAGACTAGATGCATATGCGATAAAAGGCATACATATTACGGCAGAAAGGGGCTCTTGATCAACCATTTTAGTTATGCCCCTATAAATGACATGAATAACTGTTTAATAAATATTATCATCTTCAACTAAAATCTATCTCAGAAGTTACTCTACATCTTAAAGCTATTTCATTAAATATACCTTAGTAAATGCAGATTAGGGGTTTCATTAAAAAATTTGACCCGGGAGATGACCCTTTGACCATTGAAAATTCCAGAAAGCCTTATTTTGACCCATGGGATTTTAGCTGAATAAGAAAGTTATGGGCCGGACATGATGTTGCTAGGAGGTCATGCTGTGAATATGATGGAAATGAGTTCAAATGACTCTTCAGATTAAGCACTTAGAGGAACCCTTGGTCTATAAGTATTATTATTTTCTTTGAAATAATTTTAAAATCCAACTTCAAATAAAAAAGTAATGGGCTGTACACTAATTTGCTACAAGGTCTTGCTGTGAATATGATGAAAATGACCCTTCAGATTTAGCACATAGAGGAACCCTTGGTCTATAAGTATTATTATTTTCTATTAGGTATGTACTTTTCTTCACAAACTGAATACTGGCCCGACCTAATGAGCCGGTGACTGTCCTTTGCTTGTGAAAAGAGTTGTGAAAATCAAGTCAGAAATTGGCAAGTTTAATTCAGTGTGGCAGATATGTCATGTAATTGTCATAAATTTATCCTTCCATAATTACCTAGCGAAAACAAGGTAATTTAAAAATTAAAAACGCTGGTTTCTTAAATTTGTGTTTGAAGTGGTTGTATTAAAAAACAACAAATAAATTGCAACAATTTTTGTGCAACAAAATTTATAACTTTTCCAAAATTATAGATGCTGCATTATATGATTTCATATCGGAGACCTGCTAACTATATATATCTGGGCCATATGGTCTCAAAGCTTGGCCGTATGGTCTTTAACTCCTGGGAATATTGTCTTTAAATCTGGACCGTACAGTCTGCATGTCCTGGGCCGTTAAGTTCATCAATCTGGGCTATAACAAGGGGCCATATTGTCCTTATATCATTGAGACTTAGAAGTTAAAGTTTCAATTTCATCTAATCTTGTAAGAAACAACAAGAACTATTTACCTTGTTAAGACGGTGTAACTGCCGGTGTGAAACAGTCGAGGTGTCTACCTTTAAATCATCACTGAGAAAATGTAAATAACTACATGTAGATGTAGGCCAACTCTGCTCCATGAAAACTAAACACCTGTTTAGCACCACCAAATTACCCCAATACCCCAAGATGCCTGATATATCCATAAGTGTAGGTGGTGTCCAAAAGCTCTTGTCCACTTTACAGATTGGCAAAGCTTGCGGCCCAGACGACCTTAAACCTATAGTTCTAAAAAAATTAAGTGTACAAATTGCCCCTTTGGTCAATAAGCTATTTCAAAAGTCATTAGATACAGGCACCATCCCTTCCGACTGGACCAAGGCGAATGTCACTCCCCTCTTTAAGAAAGGGGATAAAAGTAACCCCGCAAACTATAGGCCAATATCCTTGACATGTGTTCTTTGCAAATTAATGGAACACATTGTTGCCTCAAACATCACTAAACATTTCCAGGTCAATAGTATTCTTTATCACCCTCAGCATGGTTTTAGGTCCAAAATGTCATGTGAAACTCAACTTTTAGGGCTTGTCGAGGACCTATCCCGAAATTTAATCCAAGGTCACCAAACAGATCTAATTCTCCTAGACTTCTCTTAGGCATTCGATAAGGACAACCACCTCAAGCTGTTATACAAACTTCATCAACATGGCATTCAAAACAACACTCTTCAATGGGTCAAATCATTTCTTATTGGTCGCCGTCAGTCTGTCTTGGTCAATGAACAGTCAGACGAGGTACCTGTCACCTCAGGAGTCCCTCAGGGTTCTGTTCTTGGCCCTCTGCTCTTCTTGCTCTACATAAATGACCTGCCTGAAAATATTATTTCACAGGTCCGGTTATTTGCAGACGACACAGCTGTATACATCACGGTCAAAAATGATTCAGACCAGACTTTGCAAGAAGATCTAAACAGGTTACAAAAATGGGAACACACTTGGGACATGGAATTCAATCCCTCCAAGTGCACGGTTATAAATATCACAAGATCAAAGCACCCTCACAAAACAAATTATACATTGCATGGTCAAACCCTAGCCACAGTCAGTGATGCCAAATACCTTGGTGTTTGCATCACTTCTGATCTTAGCTGGAACAAACACATAAATCAGTTCACCACAACAGCTAGCCAAACACTAAATTTTATCAAACGGAACATTCCCACTAAACATCAAAACATCAGACAGTCCGCTTACAAAACCCTTGTCCGACCACAACTTGAGTACTGTAGCTCAGTGTGGAGTCCCCATACACAACAAAACATCCATAAGATCGAAATGGTTCAGCGCATGGCCGCTTGATGGGTCACCAGTGATTACTCACATCATAGCAGTGTCACAAGCATGCTAGAAAAGTTGGGGTGGCGTTCCCTTGGTAACAGAAGGTGTGATTCCAGACTACTTATGTTCTTTAAAATTGTCCATGGACTGGTTGCTGTTCCAATGCCTCAGTATGTTTTACCCACTACTCGTCTCACTAGACACATGCATCCCCTCTCTTTTAGGCAAATCCAAACTCCTTGTAATTACTATAAATGCTCATTCTACCCTGCCACTATTGTACTGTGGAATTCTTTGCCAGCAAATGTTGCACAGGCACCCACCCTGGACCAGTTTAGGCAGGGGGTAACTTAACTGTGCCATAATTTCTAAGCGACTATGCTGTTTTTACTCTTTTAGATCTAACTGTAAATCTAGTCTTTTAACTAACACTATCAGCTTTAATTCAGAACTCTCACAAATAGATTATGTATTACTTTTTTTCTCCTGTACATTTCTTCTTTTAATATTTCTTGTACAGACGCGCACCTGCATAAAATGCTAAACAATAGTGTCATGCAGTATTTAAAGATAGATAGATAGATGTGTTCTCAAGCAGCTGGTTTAATACAAATCATTAAATGCACAATATGCAAACTTTGTAAGTAAAGATGATTGCATATTTTTGCATACAATGACTGCACACACACACACAATTTTTGGGATACAGTTGAAACAGTTAAAAGAAATGTCTTGTCCTTTCGAAAATTACACTGTAATCAAAGTTTTGTTGTCAATGCCGTTGTTTATTTTTTGTAATGATTAATCTGTTCAGGATTTCACGAAATATCTCCCATGTTAGTTCCACTTCCGAAAAAAACACATTTTGCATCATTTTCGTGGGTGTCTCAATTTAAATACGCACAAAACATTGGCTATTTGTTCAAGTAAAATCTTCGACGTTTACATTGTTCAATACTTTGGGGAAACACAATCGAAGGGAGGTCACTGCAGTTGTGTGTAGTTTGGGCTAAACCCCGTACGTGTTACGTAACAATCCGTAAACCTATCGACACAGTATATGTTTAAATAAAGCAGAAAGAAAGAAGTCTATTTACTTCAAAGTTCTTGCAACGAGTATTCGTTCAGAACATTACATCAAAGTTCTTGCAACGAGTATGCGTTCAGAACGCCATTTGACACCCCCCCCCCCCCCCCATTTGACGTCATTGTGAATGGCTAACACATACGCAGTTTATTTAATCAATTAATCGGTAAAAGTGCGCCTTTGTTGCTTCTATTGAGTAACATAACTGATCCTTCTTTATCAGCAATCAATTAAAATGATCGTCTACAACTGATTTTTCTCGTTTCTATAATTGCTTTTGGAACTCTTTCCCGACGTCTACCGAAAGCTGTGCTGCGACTTTTTATATTTGAGCGCACATGCTGAAAGGTATGAGCTTTCGGATTGTCATTTTATTGCCAGTGGTTCCCACCACTGGCAAAAATTGCAGTTTGTAGGCAAATGTGTTAAGCCTAGTCGTGTTTTTATTTCACGTATACTTGTGCTTTTACGTGGTCTCAACTTACAAAATCATAAAGTAAGATTAAATACAGAATTCAGGAGAGATAAAGTGTGGTGGCAAAAATTTGTTGATATTTACAACGGTGTGTCTATGATTAAGGAAAATAGAGAGTATTTTCATAGAGTTTTTCCAGAATTTGTGTTACAAATGTGCTCTAATATCGCTCAATTGAAATTGTGGTCACACAAATGGAAATGTAGAAAAATAACTATATTTTGCGATAATGAAGCAGTTTGTTATGTGTTAAATTCTGGTTGAACCAAAGATTCTGTTCTTCTTCAATGCATACGAGAGGTGGTTTTTCTCGCTTGCACACAGGAGTTCGATATTCGAGCCGTTCACCTATCTTCCACAGATAACCGGCTTGCGGATTTACTTAGCCGCTGGCATCTAAGCCCGCGCTATAAAACTCAGTTCTTTGAGGAAGCGGACACCTGTGATTTAAATGAGGTTGCAGTGGATGACTTATTATTTAAGTTTGAAAATAGATGGTGAATTATGGTCCATCTGATTCATTTAATAATATGTCAATTTGATGTGCTGAGCGTGTGATTTTAATGAAATATGCTTTATATTTAATCAGTGCATATCACTTATATGAATGTTGTTTTATTGTTTGATATTAGCAAAGATTAGGCTTTTTAATTTTCTCTATAAATTGTGGTTTATTTAAAACTAAATTTCGTCAATGTGTTGGTTCATCGAGGCTTAGAATGTGTTAGGCTCTAGGGTAAATATTCTTAAGTATTTTCTTGTGGTAGAAAAAAAATTTTTGTTTATTTAACAGATGTTACTGACGTGGCCACCTGTGGAATAGACTGTCTCCGTCGTCAGTTGAAAGTTACACAGAATTCCGCTTATGCTCTTGGTACTTACAAAAATCTTCAGACTCAATTTCGTTTTTTTTACTTTTCTGTGCTTACTTTGATCTTAATGACTGTCCGGTTAATGTGGATACGTTGTGTTTGTATGCACAGTTTTTAAGTAGAAGTATGAAATCTGTTCAGTCTATCAAGAATTACATTAACGGTGTACGTTTATATCATGTTTTTAGAGATTGTGAATTCCCAGAAATTTCAAATATTTCTTTGCAGTTGACCTTCAGAGGTCTTGCGAAACTTTTGTTTCATTCGCCTCATCAAGCACCGCCTGTAACTCCAGGGATTTTACGTGAAATTGGAAGTGTAATTGATTTAAAATCACCTTTTTACGCAACAATTTGGTGTGTGCTTTTATTTTCATTTTATATGATGTGTAGGAAATCTAGTATTGTCCCTCCGACAAAGCTGGCGTTTGATATTACTAAATATTTATGTCGAAATGATGTGTCTGTGTCTGATTTTGGCATTCTCGTTAATTTAAAATATGCCAAGACTAATCAATTTGGTGACAGGAATGTCATTTTACCTATGTACAAGAATGACAAATCTGATCTTTGTCCAGTTGCCGCCTTTTTCGATATGTGTGAACTAGTTCCGGCGGGCTTTTCAGATCCGCTTTTTGTGTTAAAGAGTCTTCCTCTTTAATTCCGTTAGATGCAAGTACGCTTGATAAAACTTTTAAACGTATCATGAAGCGCACGTCCGTATCAGGAGCCGCGGGATATACCTTACACTCATTTAGAAGAGGCGGTGCCTCCTTCTACTTTAAATGCGGAGTGCCAGGGGAGCTAGTTCAGTTATTTGGCAACTGGAAGTCGGACTGTTATTTGCGATATTTAAAAAAAGTAGCTTTGTCAAATTAATTTTCGGTTACTGGTTTTGGCCGAGTTAGTTTTGGGTGCTCTGGCTGCTTTTATTCTGTTTGTCAATGAATTTACGTAACCTGCAGCCTTTATTTCGGCCAAAATAAATTCATATGCTTAACTTGTGTGTTTTCATTTTCCCGATATAATTTACAATTTTTCCTTAGAAAAATAATAATTATAAGGGATTTAACTCTTCCGCCCCCTTATCCGCTTGACTGCATTTGGCGCTCACTGCATTCATTGTAAGTTTTTTCCACTGGCGCTTGACCAGCCGCCCCACCCCCTGCCAACCCTTACTAATACGCCCTTTTTTTGTAAAAATGGTGTCAAGTCACTAATATTATTCAATTCTATTAAAATATGCGAAAATACACCGTCAAAATCGAATTCTAAAAAAATGTATTTCTATGTATATAATTGAATAATGGTCAGGAACGGCTCTAGACTCTAGCTCCGTTCGAGAGGCTGTTTCTCCTACAATACTGTGGGTTCCAGCCTGACAGCTGTTTGGTCCAACGCAAGAGGGTATGATCTAACAGTAAATGTCAAAAAGTCTCACCAAAGGCTCGAAATACGCGTAATATTCAACAAAAAACGGCCTCCGAAATGCAGGTTATTTTTTCATAGATTCTTCACCCCCGTGCGACTTCCGGAAATCCCCGACGCTTTTGGTCGGAGCGTTCTGATTGGTAGAACTATTGACGTAGTCCGGGAAATACCTTGCACACAAATCGTTCGACCAATCAGAACGCTCCTAACAAAAGCTACTGGGATTTCCGGAAGTCGCACGGGGGTGAAGAATCTATGAAAAAATAACCTGCATTTCGGAGGCCGTTTTTTGCTGAATATTACGCGTATTTCGAGCTTTTGGTGAGACTTTTTGACATTTACTGTTAGATCATACCCTCTTGCGTTGAACCAAACAGCTGTCAGGCTGGAACCCACAGTATTTTAGGAGAAACAGCCTCTCGAACGGGGCTAGGGTCTGGAGCCGTTCCTGACCATTATTCAATTATATACATAGAAATATATTTTTTTTAGAATACGATTTTGACGGTGTATTTTCGCATATTTTAATAGAATGGAATAATATTAGTGACTTGACACCATTTTTACAAAAAAAGGGCGTATTAGTAAGGGTTGGCAGAGGTTGGGGCGGCTGGTCAAGCGCCAGTGGTTTTTTCGTCGCGGTGAGCGGTTGTCTAAATTGATTTCCCACCCACCCACCCTCTTCTTTTTGTAAGTAAGTTTCTTCATTGTATAATTTATTATTGCTGTTTGATGATTACATGCGTAATTTGATATTATTATGGATGTTCGATGTTAAGGTGCTTAATTTGATGTTATAATACTTAGTGGGTGCTCTGGCTGCTTTTATTCTGTTTGTCAATGAATTTACTTAACCTGCAGCCTTTATTTTGGCCAAAATAAATTCATATGCTTAACTTGGTTGTTTTTCATTTACCCGATATAATTATAAACTTTCAGGATATATAGGATATAAGCACTGCAATTGCACTGAAACAATATGTGCTTAACGCATCTACAGTTGATCGTTATGCTTACCTTTTTGGTTGCACGCCGGTGGCAGGGGTTTAAGAGTTTGAGGGTTTATGGGAGAATCTTGTAGAAGAACATAGAAGCTGGATCTGTTTCTTTTGTCCCTGCCATCCTGTTCTTGCTGATTTTACTCCAGGTGCTCTGATCTCGGTTATTTC
>JAZAYU010001420.1:0-49178 GCA_038501625.1 Corbicula japonica
ATGGGCAAATTTTTTATAAGTTCAAGTTCAAGTTCAAAAGTTTATTTAGCATAAACACAAAGGTTTGTCGCCCTACAAATATTAATGGCGATCGAATATGAGCAGTACATAATAAGAGAAAAGTACGAATAACAAACATTTTTGTGTAAAACAACTAACATACATACTGACAAAACATAAATATAACATAACACGCATTTTATTCGACATCAAATTAAGCAAAGCTTAACACGGGTTAATAGATTAAATTTAATAGAAATGGTTCCTAATAATTAATAGAGAAGATTGCAAAACAGTACAAATGTATAAAAATTGAATAATAGTATTCCACGACATGAATACAATGGTATCTGATTAGATTTTAAGGTTTATCTCCCTCGCATTAAGAATATTTCAAGACTCAGTATAAATATACCAAAATTAAATAAAATACTTGTGTATGACATATATACAATGGTATCGAAAACGCATGAATATATCGTTTTTGCTTTGTCACCATATCGTGATTTTTTTAATATAAAAGTAAATATACGCTATGGTTTACATAATTACACTTTAAGTATTCACTTTTAGATTCCCTTGACTATAATGTAATTAGGCAAGGGATTTCCGTGTTATAAGAAAGTTACGTATATTTTATGTCACCGGACCAAACTTTGGACGGCCTTTTCGAAAGCAAAATTTAAAGACCGACTCATTTGTCTTTGTAAAGATCGCCGATAGGAGAGTTTTACGAAACTAAAATATTTCTTATATATTACGTAAGGTAAATATTAGCGAACCGTACCATTGTATTTATGTAAGATATTCGTAAATGGGAATTTCTACAAATTATAATATGTGTTCCGTTAGAAAATAAAATATATAGAAATTACAACATTTTTGGTTGACAGATATGGGTTGAATTAAGTATTCCTAATTAACTACGTATATTACTTACAGTGTTAAAATCTTCAGTTGCTTCTTCACGTTTTTTATTTGCTAAATATATATAGTTTGCAAGTTTCTTTAGGCAAGAAGTATTGTTAGAACTTAATAATGTAATAAACTTATTAATGTTCGGCCACGAGCAATAATAACGAGGTAAAATTTTATTCCTTAGTTCTCTATATTTTGGACATACTAGCAAAAAGTGATATTCGTTTTCAATTAAATTCATATTGCAATTTATACAAATTCTATGATTTCTAGGAATATTTCTATATCGTCCCTCTTCGATTAAAAGTCTATGAGCAGAGCATCTAAATCTAGTCAAAGCGATACGATGTTTCGAGTTAGTAACACATGAGATATATTTTTCGAACTCAAATGATTTTTTATATTGTCTATATGATGTCAATTTGTTGCCATTGTCTATCTCAGAAAACCAGTTTTGGACATTAATATCGTAAATTCTTTGCACAACACAGTTAATATCATACAAACTCAGTGTATTCTTGTCTACAAGATAATTAAAGCAAAAATTATCTAGCAATCTATGGACATTTAACGTCCAGCTATTAATAAATCTTCCTTGATAATGTTTCATGTTATACAATCTTAATAATAGTGTATCTGGTGTTTTACATATTTATACCAATATTTTATCATTCGAATTTGTCTTACAACGAATAAGGGAAAGCGACCTAGTTCACTGTATACACATGCATTCGTAGTTTGTGGACGGACTGATAGAATTTGCGTCAGAAATTTTAAATGGACTTTTTCGATGTCAAGAGATTTATCGAAACCCCATATTTCAGAACCGTTACATTAAATTGGTAATATCATAGAATCAAATAATTTTAGCTTGTCAGATATTTCAAGTTCTACTGAATCAAAAAGTGAATTTAATGCAAATAGAGCATTAAGTCCTTGGTCGGACATTTTTGGGGGCTTTATTGAATAAACCATTTGAAGATAAAGTGACACCAAGGTAAGTAAATTCTTTTACAACATTAAGTTTTACATTATCATAAAATAAATCAAACTCTTCTGGTCTATTACCTTTCTTAAAGAGCATTATCACAGTTTTTTCGGTATTAACAGTAATTCCCCATGTTTTACAATAACTATGTAATTTATTCAACTGTATTTGTAAGCCTTCTTTTGTGTACGAAAAAAGTACAGTATCATCTGCAAACAAGAGAAGTAATAATCTTATATCATCAATTGTGAACACATCTGTAATACCATCAAAAAAAATTGTACATGTCATTTATAAAAAAACAGAAACAAAAGAGGCGATAACGGTTCGCAGTGTTTTACACCTGTGAAACTGTTGAAAAAATAAGTATTTTCATGATGGTTTATTTTGACACAAGTTTTAACATTTTCATATATCACTTTTAACATTTTAATAATTTAAGTTGAAGCTCCTCAATGCATTAATTTAAACCATATTCCACTTCTGTATACTAAATCAAATGCTGTTTAAAATCTACAAATGCACAGTAAAGCTTCTTCTTTTCATAATTTAAAACTTGGTCAATTATGGCAGTTAATGCAAATATACAATCAGTAGTACTTCTACTTTTACGAAACCCAAATTGAAAATCATTTAATAAATTGTTACTTTCAGCCCATAACTTTAATCGATTATCTAAAATGATTGAGAATATTTTTGAAAATATACTTGAAAGAGTTATTCCCCTGTAATTATTTATTTCGTCTAAATTTACTTTCTTAGGTATAGGCACAATCATGCCTTTAGTCCAATTAACCGGATAGATAGCATGAGCATACATATAATTGAAAAGTTTGCACAAAATCGGTTAGAGTATATCAGCGCATCCAATAAAAATTTCAGCATTTAATAAATCCAGGCCACAGCTTTTACCTCTCTTCAGTGAAACAATAGCTTTTTGTATCTTCATAATATCGAAATCTTTATCTAGTTCATGTACATTTTGATCAAAATTTCTCAAAGTTACATCTCTTTCTACATTGTCATTAACAAAAATATCATCGTTTGAAAATAAATCTTTAAAATGGTTAAAAAGGTAATATATGCATATCAGGAATCGCCACACTCAAAATACACAGCCTCCCCACGCAGCGAAAAAGAAGAGAGGAAGAGAGAGAGTGCATGTTTTATATACGTATGTCAATTAAAATAGGACGCCACAAACAATTAACGAAGAAGAGAACCTTTGGGGATACCGCCTTGGAACGGTCAGTGGCAAAACAAATTGCCACTGGGGGTTTAAACCAGGTTCTAGGGTGCACCAACCTCACACTTGCCCCAACAGGTTCTCGTATCACAAAACAAGTACAAATTGTCTTGGTGAAATAACTCCAACCCACCTATCAGCTCAACAATGTTGCATGCAAAAGCATACAAACATATAAACATAAGAATTAATAGCATTGCAAAGCCAAAGGGCGGGTACTCAATGATCTTTCCGAGACCAGAGCAACTGGAGTAAAATCAGCAAGAACACGATGACAGGGATAAAAGAAACAAATCGAGCTTCTAGGTTCTTTAAAGAAAAGATTTCCCCATAAACCTTCATAAACTCTTACACCCCTGCCACCGTCGTGCAACCAAAGAGGTAAGCATAATGATCAACTGTAGATGGGTTAATCACCAGGCCTGCAGAGCGCTGTAAAATATCATGTTGGTAACCTTTCTTTTTAAATTTACAGATGGTTTTTACGAATAATCGGGAGAAATTACTATCGCCTTTTATCTTCTTAAGTTTATAAATTAAATCTCCATAAAAAACTGGCTGTTAAAAAATTCTTCTTTACTTATGTTACTTTTGTTTACATTTTTTTTAAAACTTTTTTTTTATTTCTTTCCAAAATGATCGAGGTTTGTGATTAGCTAATTCGTGTAATCTATTCTTTTGTTTGAGATTAAAACGCGCTTTCGCTCTACGCTTAGCAAATTTATAAGCTCTTCTTTTTTCTTTCAAAGATTTAAAATTACTACCTGATCTATATAATCTGTATCGTTTACTTGCCGAATTAAAATACCTTCGCGCAACTTCGCAATCGTGATCATACCAATCAGTTTGATATTTCCTCTTTACATTCTGTTTTGCGTTAACTTTTGTATAACTGTAGAATAAAATCGTCAATGCATACGAGGAGCACGCTTTATTAAGCCATATCACTGACTGAGCTTTACCCATTGAGAAAACAACCACGTGACATGCTTTATGTAAACAAAGTCAGTAACACCTTAGAGCAGCATATTCCTTTTTCTCTTTAATGAAATCCCGTACATAAGCATGCTGTCAGTAAAAACTTGTTCTTTCAATTGCTGTTTTGTTGGGTGAATGTTTAATTTATTTATTTATTCCTTTTAAATTTTGAAAATAACTACATGTATATTATTTTGTAATATCAAGTTCTCTTTGCATCAACAATGATGTGAATATGATCATTATCATCTTATCATTAATGGCGCTGTCAATTTTAACTCATTCTTTTTCCATCTATGTCTATAAATACACTGATTTAACATATGTAATGGAGAAAGGATGAATGTATTAGCCCCTATGTTCTAACAAAGTACCTTGTATACTACTTAAGCCACTTGAGCAGTAAAATGTTTGAAACAATTAAGCTTGTGACAAACACGGTACAATTGTTACAAATCAAGAACACTTACATGTACTAAATTTTCAACGCTGAGTATATTGTTGTAACGTCAGCTTACATTGATATATTTGTGCTTGAAGAACTTTACCAAAATTCGAACTCACTGCTTTAAAACTCGTCCGAAAGAAATCACTAGGTGTCCAAAAGTACATGTTACGATCAATATATCTTGTTTATGCGTATTAATAGTGGCTATTTATAGTTAATATTTGGTTTCCCAGTGCACCCTAGAACCTGGTTTAAACCCCCAGTGGCAATTTGATTTGCCACTGACCGTTCCAAGGCGGTAACCCCTCGGGTTCTCATTTTTGTTTATTGTTAGTGGTGTCTTTTTTGAAACTGATCATTTTATTAACCATGCTCTCTCCCCCTCTTTTCTTCTTGACTGTGTGGGGAGGCTGTTTTTTCTGAATGTGGCGATTCCTGATATGCATATTTCACCTTTTTTTGAGAAAAGACCATGCCTATTTTTACTTCACACTTTTAACTTTTTGAACAGAAACTGGCACATTTATAATGAACCCGATATTCGGAAACCTTATTTAGGGTCTTAAACCCGTATCAGTATAAAATTGTCATTTGTTTTGTAACATCTGTAATGTTATTGTACGGTGACTTGGTCAGATACTTCATTTTGTATTAGTACTAACTTCTCCTATATATCACTAATTAAAAAACGGCATATTATTTCTATATTTCAGATTAACAACCCCGTTCCACTGTATCACAAATTATGTGTATTCTCATTATCATTCCGAATCACTTAAACGGCATGTAAGCGTTTGAGTTATATGTTTATTTTCCCTGTATCTATTCACAAACAAGCAAGAACAAACGATAATGCTTGGAAGGCTTGAATGAACTGTTATCAAATTAAAGCGAATTGCACGAACAAATTAATCTATGGTAACCCGTTAGACGTTGTAGGAAATAAAGATACTTTTTCCAAATGACAAGTGTCGGTGTCAAATCTTTTGTTGTACAATTTGTGTTTCTAGAAAAGTCACGTAGGCCAAAAATCACTGTATTTTCTCTGTATCGGAGTTCATATCAGGGACGAATTACAGAATATGGAAAATATTTTTCAAATTTAAAACGAAATGCAGCAATCTCATTGGCTTTCAAAGTAGGACAAACTATAAGAGAAATTTAATATTGTTTTTGCAATTACCATGAACTTGATTGTGTTATTCATTACATGATTTACTCTGCGAGTTTAAACAAAACAATACTTTGATTAAGATATGATGTTACTACTTATTACTTCAATTTATCCTGATAAAGTGTAATTTTTTAACATCAAAATTAAAAGTAAAGAGCATACCTTGTTATAAAATTAAATTAAATATCCGTATACTATCACTGTAATATGAACAATACAAATCGACTGTTAAGAGACATATTTCTGTTAAATCCTAGTCGAGTTATGTTATGAAATGAAACGCAAAGGCGGTTATAACAGATAACCGATCCTTCATTGCATTTATGCAACATTCTGTTCTGCTTTATTCACATTTTAATCAATATGTTGCATTGCTTTATTATTTAAAGGAAGCTTAATTCTTTATTGACTTGATAAGCCCAATTGTTTATTTGGGTTGTACGAGTATACTACTCAAAATGTGATAGGAATCATCCATTCGATTATATATGTGTTATTAGTGTAAAACAGGTTTTCAATTCAAGTCGTATTTTATATTTTATAAATTTAAATGTAACAGTATTAATTTGTTTTGTTGTATTTTTGATTAATCGCTGAAGCGTGACAACTGAGTGATATGGACAAGGGTGGCCTTTTAGAACTTTGTGCATTTGTGTTAAATTCATGCGCATGCGTGAGCGACAAGAAGTAACGATTTTAGCTCTCTTAAATGTTTAAAGTTTTTATGACAAAAATTGGATTTATTGGACATATTTCTTAGCAGAATAGTGAAATATAGTGATATGGATATAAACTGAGTGGTGTTGTTGGATAAATTTGATGGGAAGAAAGGAAAAAAGAAAAAAATCGCAGGGTTCACCGGATGTTGTGAGCGAAATTCAGGGTAACAAAAGGATAAGCATGGACACAGTGCAAAAATCCCAATATCCTATATCAGGTGCGGGCATTCAGAATACACCAACTAACAATGGTAACTGTTCTAGTATATTAAACTGTTCGCCAAATGTGCAATATAGTCAATACAGTCAATATCCTAATCAAGAAAACATTATTTATAACCAGAGTGTTAATAACCCGGTAATGAACCAAGGACAGTGCGGTTATAACAGTCCTCCATCTTACATGAACCTCGGTGCCGCAATGAGCGCACAACCTCTCAGAACGACCCCTTCTGTAGTCCCGCCGACATATAACCAGATGGTCTTAGACAAGCTAGAGGCACTGGACAAACGACGGCGTCTTATCCCAGAGCTTATTAAGGCGCGTGAAGAGGGAAAGGACGCAGTACTTGTGTATGATAAACTGGTCATTAATGGGCGACGTCGTCCTCCTACTAACGCTCCTGGAAATGCTGCCATGGAAACCACGGCCGAGGCAACCGGTGATAGCTAGGCAAATCAAGAACAGTTTATTTCATTTATCCAGTGGAATGTGCAAGGTCTCGCCAATAAACTTAATGATTCTGACTTTATAGATTTTATCTCAAAATATGATATTTTGATTTTTACTGAAACCTGGAATTGTACTACTACAAACATCGATATTAAAGGGTATGATCATTTCAACTGCCCCAGACCGAAAACAAATAAATCTGCTAGAAGGTATAGCGGGGGCATAGTTGTCTACTACAGAAATTCACTAGACTGTAAAATAAGTTTAGTTAAGATTAATCGTAACGGTATATTGTGGTTTAAACTGCAGAATTCACATATTGAAAATAAACGTGACATTTTCTTTTGTACCTGTTACATTCCACCGGAAGACTCTACTGTGTATAAATCTGTACAGTCTTGTTTGTTCGAATTTGATTTTTTTGATTCCTTGAGTGACGATATATTGCATTTTAGTAGCTTAGGGGAAGTATATTTAAATGGAGATTTTAATAGCAGAACTGGTGAGATGATTGACTATGTAGAAAATATAAATTTAAATAGATTTGTTTCATTACCTGACGATGATGAAAATGTGTTTACGGTTTTATGTAGAACATCTCAAGATAAAACAGTAAACTCTTTTGGTCGCAAACTAATTACATTGTTGAAAATGCACGATCTTATTTTTGTAAATGGTCGCTTAGAGCAAGGTAAATACACATATTTTAGTACAAATGGACAACGGCGTGGAGCCAGCGTAGTAGATTATTTGATTACTAATATAAATAATTTTAATTGTATTTCAAATTTCGAAGTTCTCGACATGACGGAATTTTCTGACCACTGTCCACTTGTGTATGATATTAAATGCTTTCGAAATGAGAAACAACCAGAGGAAGAACCTAAATTAGTAAAAAAAATATTTTGGAATTCGGAAAACAAGCAACATCTATTAGATCTATTAGAAATCAACAGATATGATTTTGATAATTTAACGGAAAATATTCTACATGATGTCGGAAATTTGGACGAAAATATTAATAAATTTTCTGAATTAATTTTTGATTGCTCATTTAAAACTTTCGGTAAAGAGGTAAAAACTAAAAATCACAGTAAGAGAAGAAAAAACATGTGGTTTAATGACGAATGTAAACAAGCAAAATCAAGATTTTTAAACGATAAAAGAAAGTTAAAAAATTTACAAAATGAGGAAAATAGACTTGCATTTTTAGAAAGTCGCAAACACTTTTGTAACGTAAAACGAAAAGCAAAAAATATTTTCAATACTAAAGAAAAAAGAGAAATGTCTGAAATGAGTAAAAAGGCACCCAAAAAATTTTGGAATAAAGTAAATCAATATAGACGTTCTAAACGTTCAAACCCTGTTTGTGTTGATGCAAATCAGTTTGGTACTTATTTTTCTGATCTTTTAAATACACCTCCGGGAAATAATAGTATACGATTAGAGCAAACTCCAAATATAGAAATTAATATTGAAAATAATAATTACATACATTTTTTAGATAAACCGTTTGATGTCGATGAAATAACTAAGACTATTTCATCATTAGTTAGAAATAAAGCCCCAGGCTGCGATAATGTAGTATCTGACTTTTTCATTGATGCTAAAGATTTCATTTCACCATATCTAGTTAAAATATATAACAAAATATTTAATGAAGGTAGATACCCTCAATGTTGGACTCAGGGGATTATTGTCCCAATACATAAAAAGGGGGACAAAAGTGACCCTTCGAATTATAGAGGGATAACTCTGATCAACACTATTGCAAAAATATTCTCGCTTGCACTTAGAAATAGATTAAACACTTGGTGTGAAAATAGTGATGTTTTCAGTGATACTCAATTCGGTTTTCGTTGTAACAAAAGCACCGTGGATTGTGTCTTTATCCTACATAGTATTATTAAAAGGGTGATTGAAAATAATAACTCACTTTTTTGTGCATTCATTGATTATGAAAAGGCTTTCGACACGATTTTAAAAGATGCTTTATGGTTTAAACTTTTTGAAATTGGAATTAGTAGTAAAATGCTTAAAATCCTACAGGCTATATACGAACATGTCTCAGCAAGTGTTAGGGTAAATGCAAATATATCCGATATTTTCGAAATCTCACTCGGCTTGAAACAAGGGGAACCACTCTCGCCTATACTCTTTATCCTGTTCGTAAATGACGTATCTATTAATATAAACTTTAACGCATTAACAGACAGAGATTTATTTCAACTTAATATTTTTATGCTCTTATTTGCTGATGACATGGTTCTGTTTACAACAGATCAAATGAGCCTTCAAGCTCAACTTGATAGTTTATATGCGTACTCTATAAAGTGGGGATTAAAAATCAATATAAACAAAACTAAAATCTGTATTTTTAGAAAGCGTAGAAAAAATGAGACATTTCACTGGAGTATTAATGATGAAAATCTAGAAATTGTCGATTCTTTTTGCTATCTTGGAGTCAATTTTTCAAGTAATGGTTCTCTAAAAGAGGCTATGAAATCCCTTACTGAGCAAGCGCTCAAAGCGGTAAATGGTTTATACACGGTTTTTTCTAGAATTAAATTTGATGTTAAAACTAAACTTTTGCTTTTTGACCGCATGGTTTCTCCAATATTGTTGTATTGCTCTGAAGTATTTGGTGTATATGATACAAGCATAATTGATCAAGTGCATATGAAATTTTGCAAAAAGATACTTGGTGTTAAAACGCAAACTCCTAATATGGCAGTTCTTGGTGAAATTGGACGGTATCCGTTAACTCTCATATGTAAAGAACGAGTAATCAAATATTGGCTTAAAATCTTAGCCAATCCAAATTCAATTATGTACAGTATTTTTCAATCTCAATGTAACGGTATAGATGACCCACGGGATAATTGCTGGGCAAAGAAAGTTAAAACTATTATAGATGAATTAGGTTACAGTTATTTATGGGGTAATATCACCCCTTTGACGTTCAATTACTTTCCTCAACTTAAAACTCGTTTGAGAGAACAATTTCACCAACACTGGAATGCTTCTATAAACGAATCGCCAAAATTACAATATTATGCGAAGTTCAAAAAAGTCTTTGAATTTGAACGGTACTTTGACCTCATTGAAAATGACTATTTAAGAAAATTATTCACATGTTTTAGACTATCCTCTCACAAATTAGCAATTGAAACTGGTCGGTTTACTGGTATACAAAGAGAAAATCGCTTGTGTCAAAATTGTAACATGCATGTTGTAGAATCAGAATACCATTTTTTACTGATTTGTACTAAATATACACCTTTAAGAAATGTACTTTTGCCAAAGATATCTTGGCCAGACTTGCGGAAATTCGAAAACTTGATGTCGTCAAAAAATATAAAAACTTTAATTGGTATAAGTAAATATTTAAAGAAAGCATATGAAACACGAGATGGGTAATATATTTTACATCGTAACTATCCCTAAACTGTATGTCTTTTTTCCAATTTTTGTATGGTGTTATATAAATTGAGTTAGTGATTATAACTTCAATCTGTTTTGTGTATGGCTATTTCTAGTCACTTTGATATTGTACCTCATTTGTATTTGATTGTATTTTCTTGTCACTCTGAATGCGTAAATTATGTTTTAAAAATTGCTGTTCATTGTTAGCCAAAGGCATTTGGTTGCCGATTTTGCTAATAAATGTTTGTTGTTGTTGTTGTTGTTGTTAAAGTTTGAATGAAATTTAAAGTAATCCAAAAGTGTAAAGAGTTTGTCAACAACGAGTGTGGTGGCCATGAACGATTATTACGACCTGGGACCGTCGCCTCGTGTTTCTAATTAGCCCGCGTAAGGCGTCTTGTGGGTTTCAAAACAACTATAATAGGTCGTGTCTAAGCTCCTGGATGTTGGATGGATTAACATTGCAACTGCAATGGCTCTATGAAGAATATCCCAGACTTGTTCAATGGTGTTAAGGCTAAGGCTTCCTAACAGTCGTTTCATTTTCAAGATACTCACTCGTCACTCTGTCTCTGTGAGGTCTGGCATTGCAAAGGTCTATTACAACGAAACTTGGGCCCACTGCACCAGAGTTTCAACGCTCATAAAAAACCAAGACCGCATCGACTATCGTTGAGCCGTCATTGTGCCGTTGTAAACGAAGTGTTTGCTGACTCCTGCCCAAACCATAACTGAATCCTCAATATACAGATCATGATTTGCTATGCACACTTATGATGGAAACCGTTCTTTGGTCTTCCGGGCACGCCTGTCTGTAAAGACGATACAGATTTCTGGTGTCCGGTCATAAAGGATCCATGTTTTGTGATCTCTGGCCCATTGTAGACGTGTCTGGATATGATTGTGCATCATTAGAATGCAAATGACAGGTTAGTCATGCCTACATCGTGGAGGCGGTTGGGAATGGAACACCTTTGCATTTTGGACCTCATTCTGGAGGGTTATATAATGCGGTGGCGTCGTGCTTTAAGCACACTAAAACGGTCGTGTGCATACATGGTGGCCCTCTGACGAACGCCCTCATGTCTGTGAACAACATTCTACTGCGTTTGAAACCGATTCCACATTCCCGCTGCAACGTATTCATTTCTTCAACACTAAAACGTTGTCTCTAACGACTTTTCGCCATTTCATACAATTTTCAAGATGAAAGATAGAGTTCTAAGTGCAGGGCTAAGTAAGTAACAAAACAAACAGCTCGCTTTCCACCCAATTTTCGGGTTATCGTTTTTCCTGTCCAAACAATTTGAGCTATACAGAAAATGATCGATAACACAGCGAGCTGCTTTTTGTAGAATACACACGTTTTACAAATTAAAGCTGTAAACTTGGTACAGTGTAGTTTGTTAAAAAAAGTTACCAAATAAATTAAACTTTAAAAAGTTTAATAATTAAGAGCAATTTGTAACCAACTTTAATTAGATACGAGGTTCATAAAACTGTTCATATAATATTTTTATACTTGCCGTGTTTGGTGGTGTTCAAAGTTTTTTTTACAAATATTTAAAGTACATTGGCCCACATAAAGAGACAAGCTGCTTCGTTTTTCCAAGACTTCAGTTCATCTTTTTTCACTTTAAAGCCAAAATGTGAAAACGTGTATAAAGAAAATTATAACATAAAATAATATTAATATAACCTTTAAAGAACAAACATAAAGCATAATACAAATGGTAAATGATAAATATCATTATGTAAAATGTGAAAACAAATTCAAAAATTTGTATCATTTAAAAAATAACATGATTTCCACGCATAAATGCTTTGCATTACATTACAACATTAAAACGCAATGTGAATCTTTTGATTTCACAAAGCTTCTTATGACCACTTGTTGGCTGACTGCCAATGTAGACTTAACAAGTTTTTGTTATTTAAAGATTTCAAAAATTGACTGCTCATGAATAGTCCTTAACAATCACCATTCCCAGCCCCACCTTTGTACTCAGATTTTTCTATAAAACTATCCTTTTACTCTATTTTACTGTCATATGTATGACCGTAAAATCCTAATGAAGGTGTAGAATTGGAAAATGTAAAAACAGGGACAACTGAAACTCCGAAATGTTTTTTGTTCTTAGTCCATGCTATGAGAGATGCTCGCGGCAGGTTAATACTTCAAAAAATCAATGTCACAGTCGACTTATATTTAAATAATGGATTATTTTCGTCAAATTCATCTTGCCTTCTAATTTTTTAACTTATTCACGGTCCGGTTTTCAGGCGTAAACCATAAAGAAGGTTTAAAACTAATGGATTATAAGCCAAAGTGGCAAGATTCAGAAATACGTTTAACTTCCTTGTTCCGATTAGCATTTCAGAACATCCCTACTTAACTTTCTACAGAAATGACGAACTTCCCACAGAAATGACCTGTTAGGCGAAACATTCTTCGAACTGAAAGATCTAAGCTTACGGTTTATTGAGAAACTAAGGTAGTTCTGATCTAAATATCTATCTACCGTTTATCAGCTACAAAAAATAATTAGCCAATTTTTATCTCTGAAGCACGGAATTCCTGAGTGAAATTTAAATGACATTGCTTCTACCTGGGAGCGAACCCGCACCGTTATCACTGTATATACACCGATTGTATAATCTACCGGATAAAGCGCACTGATTGTCCCAAAAACATAGTAAACAGTTCAAAAATATGGAGATTTTGTATGTATTGTAATGTGAAATCCAATCGAGATATACATGTTCAACAGGCGATTCTCGTAGCACTTGTTTTGAAAGAAGCTATTAGCTTTTTTATGCCTTATCCTTAAAACAGTCGCTTAAATCACTCACACAAAGTACCGTTTGCACTGTATAATGTTATAAAATCGACGTAAATGTTTATGTTTAAACAGGTTTTGAGAGGTATTCTCATGCCAGCGATGATTAAACATATCATTTTTATTCTTACAATAATAATCATAACATAGCTGATCAATTAAACATCAAACCAAACATGCATGTAGCTTCGACCCAGACTGCATCATTTATTGAACATGTTAACTCAATCATTTGTATGTTTCTAGTGATCTTTGTGTATCAGTTATCGCTATTTTTTAAAGATTTTTTTAGTATATTTAAGAACAACGGCTTGATGTAAAAACATGTATTAAAAGTGCTTCGTACAGAGATATGTGATACGTTATGAAATATAAGGGCCTCGGTGCCTTTATATACTGCGGCGACAGGAAACAAATGGATCTACCTGACTTCATTAGTAAACACCCAGGTCGCTCCGAGAACTACAATTTACAACAAGCGATAATTAATGTCTTCCCAAAATGTTTGGATTTGATAAACATAGTCTGAGGTTTTTTTTTAAAGTAATAGCTTCGAAACTGAAGGTTCACGATTATAAATACATACGCAGGTAGGCGTGCCATAAATTCTCAGGCAAAGTAAGTTAAATAAATACTAATTTAAGCTGATGATAATTCCATAACTCGATGTACGACCAATGTAGATCATCGTCAGCTGGAACATCCATGTCATTTGATCGCAATTTACAATGGTCAATTGTTTTCAGAAATATTCTAATAAATAATGTAATAGCATACAGTGTACAGCAAAAACAACGTACTACATATCCCATGAATTAAAGGGTCAAATAGAACTTTAGCAACGGAATAAATGTCTTGTTTTTCACACGATGATTGACTACATGTATCACAAAATGGTTGATTGGATAGCCCTAATATACGTAATCATCACTGCAAGACATCGGTAATGGGTTATTTTACTGATAACGATACTGACTATATGTACGGGGAGACTTTTACGGCAACAACACTGCAAAAGTAGAACTTTTGTGAATTTCAAATTACATTGCCTCTACCTGGGAGCGAATCCGCACCTTCAAGGCGACAGCGCATAGCCTACAATTCCGAGGACGCAACCAATTGAAAAAAAGAAAAATACTATTAAACAAACTTGCTTTTGCAAGCATCTAACTTGTCGAATTTGACTTTGCATGTCAATGTCTCAATGAAAATGACGACTGATATATTTACGAAGAAAACATCTCAAGAAATCAAATCACATGATTTATTATATTTCACAACACATAACTGACACAAAATAAACACAAACAAATGTTTGAAATTTTAAGGTGGCATTTGACTTTTTGTTTTCAAACAAAGCAGAAATATCAGTTCGTCTATCGGTTGAAAATGATTCTCACAGGGTAAACATTAATTTGTCACTTCTGTATTATAAATGTTAACGCGTATATTGAATATCTTGTATTTTAAAATGTTTGTCATTTATAAGAGTCAATTAATATCAGACTGGTGTTGACTGAAAATGTCCTTCTGTGTATTCCTCCTCATGATTTCGACTGTGAACTTATGTGTCATTTAAAGTTCCAAAAGCACATGCAAAATAAACATAAAAATAACAGCTAGGGATATGGAAACAAAAGATAAAACAAATTAAATGAATACAAACATATAAAAGGACAGGATCTTTTGTTTTCAATTATATAAGTTGTATTTGTTTTGCCACTGACCGTTCTAAAGCGGTAACCCCAAAGGTTCCCTTTTTCGTTAATTGTTTTTGGTGTCTTATTTGAATTTGACATACTTATAAACACATGCTCTCATGTCAATTCTTCTTTTGTCGCTGCGTGTTAAGGCTGTGTTTTGTGAATGTGGCGATTACTGGTATGTCTCATTTTTTAACTAATTTAAATGAATTCATCTCCAGGGAATTGTACTACTACGAGCGTAGATACTATTTCTAACATTAGACGACAGATGTGGACATTTCGTAAATTAATGGACCTTCGGCAATATGTAAGAATATTGCTCTAAACGCCGGGTAATTGTCATATAAGAAAGTCTTTAAAAGTTAAAAAACAAATGTGATATTGCCACTTTTCTGTCACGTAATTCTCGTAATTAACCTCAAAAATAATACATCTAAAACATCTGAACACTTAGATTAAAGGTCGTTGAAAGAATATTTCGTAAACTTTGGTTGTTTGCCAATTAGCAACTTCTAATTTATTGGTCATCAGCATTTTGAGTTAGAAATGTTTAATGGCTTGAATATTGTAGCAAGATGATTCGTTCTTAACAAACCAATATGTTATCTTTTGTGTGTTTGAATTCCTTTATCTGAATGTAATCTGGGACAGGTTTTCAATTGAAAAATACGCAAAGTACAAACAAATAATACAAGCCTCTAGGTAACATGGATCTTTTAAGAAGTGTCATATAATATTGTCATTAAAAAATTCTCCAATAAATCGCAATATGCCTGTGTATTTATTTCGGAGAAACAAAATGAATTTTTATCTCGGGTTCGTGCAGAATGTATAAATAAAATTGCTTGGTTAGCAGGTCTCGGGTAAAGAAAAGCCAAAAGTCTAGAAACAAATATTCTCTAAAAGTTCGTTATTTCAAAACTCGATTTTGTAAACATTTTGATTTTCTATATTTGCATGACTTAAAGCGTTTGAAATATTTCACTAAACAAGCAATTTTGATCAAACTACAGATTAAAGAACAAGGATTGAGACAGTTGGTAATATTTGTATCCTTTTCAAAAGAATTGTATTCATTCACCGGTGCGGGTTCGGTCATTACTCTAGAGCATACTGCACTGATACTGAAGCAACACACCATACAAAGTCATTTTTTTTAAAACTTGACAAAGAGAGGAAATGTTTCAAATTTGTGTCGAAGTATAAATAATACAAAATGTTCTCCATATTATCTGATTTATAAGACTTGAAAACTATTATGTTTATTCCCTATATTCCCTTATTGTATAACCGCATAATTAAAACAATATAGTATTTTACTGTTAGATGGTCTAATCTGATGTAATTTGTACAAAAATGAAACAATGAACTTAGCAAATAAACACATGAACAGCTTTACTTCCTCTTCAATCCGAATGATTTATGGACTTATTTAAATGATTACGCCAGTGTACAAACGTAGAGATTTAACCGTTAGTTGTCAGATTGAATTTTACCAAGTTTGTACATGCTGCCAAAAATGTAACTTTTGTGACAAAATATTTCAAAATAGTTTGAATGGTTAAAAAGAGATAAAGCGAAAACTAAATCAGAGTTCCAAAATGTTACGCTGACTTTGAATCTTTATGGTCGAGATTTAACTTAAGAATACGGGTAACAAAGTCTTAAAGTGTTGCTGAAATATCAAACAAACGCGATAACAAGATGAACAATTAAGTGTGACTTGATTGTCTCTACTTATTTTGAGGGTTTGTTGCGAACACTTGACGAACAGAATTTAGTTTTATTTATTCTTACTACGCTTCTCTGTCATTGAAAAATTACAACACGTTTAAAAACATTTATCTCGAACACTATTCTGCTTCTTTATGGATCAAAAATTGAGATTCACACTTTTGAGAGATTTACTTTTAGTGTATGATTTCAATTTTTCTTTAAAAAAAAAATCCTTTTACTTTTATGACAAATGGAAAAGTAATTTTCCAGGTATTGGAGGACAGAACGCTGTCCCTTTGACGGTGAGGGATCACTCCCAGCTTAAGGTAATCATTTCAAAAGCCGCTGAACTCGACTATATCAAATTTTTGAAGGCTATGTATGATTGAGCCCATTTATTAACAGTAATGGGAATGCGGTCCGTTTACCCTGTTTATAATACGAAATGATATGTTATGCATTTGTATTTTTGGTCACTTCATTTGTGAAATTTCTACTGAAACAAAACAATCAAATCTTAGATATAAATTGTAATAACAAGTAACAACCTTCAATAATGTATTAAATCATTATACGTCCTATATATTTTCATGAATGTGTTTATTGTATCGTGATATTTGTAACGTACTTTCGAAAGTATATTGCTTGTAGTGTTATGCATTATTTTGTGCAACCTTGGTTTGAATAAATCTATCTGTCTGTTTGTAATAATGTAAGCGAAGTGGTTCAAAGCAAAAACTCCGTAGGGTTTTCGTTCTATTTCAACTGAGCCTAAAACACACATTGAAACAATTACACCATACACGCAAATAAGATAAAATATAATATTTCAATTCATAAGTTACAGATATAAATATGAACGAGCGCGCGTTCTTAAGTTTCACAGCAATAACATTACAATAAAATCTTACCAGTGCCTCTTTGCTCTGAAAGAAAAGCTTCAATTTACAAAACAAATTACAAATAAACTATCTTTTCTATGCAAGTGATTCCTATGAAAGCTAGAACGGGAATGAGAAGTAATTGTTTGAGTTGCTCAGAACATGCAAACCAAATATTATAATAATTAACACATACATACATTAAACAGAATAAAACGCCGAGGTCGTAGTGAGTGACGAGCCCGACCATCTTTTTTTTCGATATAACGATATAATTTCCAATGAGCTCGACAGAGTGGACAGGGTCTTTCGGGATCTTTACCGTTGAACAGGGAAATGTTGTTGTTGTTTTTCATTTAATGCAGACTTACACGCATGGTCATGGAACAGGGAAAGATGCTGAAGTCAATCTGTTGGCAATGTTTGAAACATTTTTTTTCAAGTTTATTCAACACAATTTCTTAATAAAATTAACCAGTCACAGATTACCCATTTTGATACAAACAGTTGCAAACTGGTTATAGGGCAGCGGCTTTTAAAGAAAATAGCAAACATTGCTTTCTTAGCATCGATCAATCTTGTGGCAATCAAGGGGCGGTGACAATTTTTGGTAGCCCATTTTTTGTTGTTAATTTAACTAATAGGTTTATAAAGCGCACCCATGTGTACCAATGTTTTATATCCATAAATAATGTCAGAAAACTGCTTTCTTTTGCTGTTTTGGCGAAGTTCTTAGCAGACTTCTGGCGGTTCAAGTCGAATATGCCTTTGCTTTGCAAGGCTGCTCGACAATCATTTGCATTTCTTTTGAAATACCTCTCGTACAGAAGGAGAACAGAATAGTTTAAGTGAACTGATGTTACAATGTACATAACATCTTGTTTTGCAATTTATTTCCTTTTAATAATGAAAAAAATACGACTGTTAATTTGCCACAACCAAATGAATTTGTATATATTATTTTTCTCCTTTTTAAACCCAATAGAACTAACAACTTCCAAGATAAACAACCTGGTTATCAAATTCCTCCCGATATTTGCATTCACTGGCAGCATTTATGTAATAAGAGTTTCCCAAGTTTTCATTATTGTGACTTTTTTTGTGTTACTTTCAGAAGATTCCAGAATTGCAATATTTGTAACGGTTCGGAGAAGACTGAGACAATCTGGGAATTAAACTGAAATAATTCTCAGTCACAACGCAATATGTAACACCATGACAGAATATTTCAATTTTTATCACAAAGCAACAACGATGTCAACGTATTACATTTGATGTAAAATCGTTAAACTTTCTTTTTCCAATAAATGTTATATTTGTACAGTAAAACTTAAAATGGTTTACTTGCAGGGTTGTTGCTAAGCAATATGTGAGAGTAAGCAAATGTTAATTATTGGTGACAGTTTTAAGAAAATTTGAAACTATTCGCCTTATTTTATAAATTTCCTACAGCTTAAATCACTACCCGTCGTTGTTAAAGGTTAGAGACCATCAATTTTGTGTAAAGGGCTAATAATGATTACAATATTTAAATTATTTTTTTTAAAAACAATTAATAGACATTTACCTGTATGACTGAATAACTATTCCTGAAAGATTTCAACCGCCAACACAATAATCAAAGAAATATTGAACTCAATATATATTTTATTAACAAAATGTATTCAAATACAAAAATAAAAAAAAAAATACTTATAAACTTATATCAGCTACCTTCTTTTGTATTTCGGTTTCCTGTTTTTTATTTATTTAATTTACTTTAGACCTGTTCTTTGACAATGAAATACTTTGCTTTTGATTGTTTTTTGCATTATTGTCTCTATTCCTACAAACGGTAAATTGCTCAACACCTTCACTGTTCTTACAGAACTTGAGGTATATTGCTCTTACAGAACTTAAATATATTATAACATAGATAATAAACAAATACACACCACAACTTGTACACAAATCAATACATAATTTGGAGAAGAGTTCTGAGGCGCTGATCCTGAAAAATAATCACAAGAAAACTATTAGACTTTATTACATGCCTCTAACTGAGGTTCTTGGCGTTAATTTAAAAATGATTAAAATTTCATAAATAAGTCTAATATCCTAAAAATATACATGTTTGTCTTGTCCAGGCGAACAGTATGCGAAGATGAAAAGTTATGAGAGTAAATATTGTAAAAATGTTACTTTATTTACGGTAATATTGCGAAAATACTTACCGTGAATTCTAAATTTCCGTGGGAATTTTTTTTTACATTTGAAATTAAAGTACTCTGTAAACATTTTGAAAGTGGATTTAACACAGGATCAATGAGATATTTACTGTACTTATTTGTTGTAGCATAAAGACTAACTCTTTTTTAAATGTTGATGTTTATTTTTTAGGTTTGTTGCTGGGCTATTTCTTCACTGTGCTTACACATAACAATTGTCATAGATAAATATTTTTCACTGGTATGACAACCTTACCTACGTCACCGATCGCTCGCCACTCATATAACTCATGCGTGACAATATAAGAAAAAAATTCAATACATTATACGTGTTGTTACTTTTCAATTATTTTCTTTCATTTACATATTTTATCATGACATTATACAACGGATGAATTATAATTCAGTAACAAAAACCGAAAACGTTTGGCTTATTGTGATTATGACAGTTTCATCGAAAGATAAACAAATTCCTATGCAGCGAATAGCATTTTTGTTTTTTATTTGAAAGACTTTTATATTCAAAGACGATTAACAAAAAAAATAATATAATCAGTATTGTTTCAAAAACAATCATGTTGACGTAAATAATCATAATTTATTTATGAAAGAATAATGTGAAAATTATAGTATTTGAGTGAATTTAAAAAAAAAATAAAATAAAATAACAAATTTAGCGAATTTTAAATGAATCCTAAATGTCTGTGAAAGGACACTTTAAATTAAAGTCAACAGACCCGTTTATCAAAATTACATTTTTCAGATGATTTTTTTATGTGAAACAACTTTTTTCAAAAGATTTTTTATTTACAAAACATAATGTAATTACTTTGCAGCGAGTCCAATATAGTTGACACTAGTATGCAGTGCTACAGTTTGTACAAACTAAATGGTTTAATTATGATTTATTTTAATATTAAAGAAGTTTATATGAAACTGGGTATTCTTACACAGTGCGATAATAATGTTAAGTTATGTGAGGAAAATAGTAAGAGCTTGGATCGAGCCTAACTGCTTATTTTTTATGCTTTGAGTTAAATTAGTTTATATGGACAGTAAATTGCGAGGACTTCCGTCGGATGGTATTAAAGAAATTACCGTTCATTGATACAGAGCAGTCTGTTTCAGAGTGTCGAGGTGTTCACATCGTTGAATTTTGATTCAACATTTTGGGCTGCATGATAGGTCCAATATAGTACAGCTCTGCACTAGCTCTGCACTAGGGCATATTGACCGAGTTGTTTCATTCAACGTGTATGGTGTGAATAGTATTGGTTGAAGCTAGGGCTATTAGGTTATAGATAGTTTCTTCAGACAATTGCTGGAAGCACATGCGTCTGAGCCATTTTTGTCCCTAAGGTAGCTGCAGAATAAGTGTTGAGGGTAGTGTATCTAAATAGTGCCTTCAGACAATTGCTAGAAACACATGCGTCTGAGACACTTCTGTCCCTCAGGTAGCTTCAGAGTATGTGTTGAGGGTAGGTTTTAGGTTTGACAGTGTTCTCGGACTATTGAAGAGATTCTCGCATCCGCATCCTCGGGATATCACATAAGTCTGAGACACTATTGTTTAGCACGGATTAGTGTTGAGTGTATTTTTGAAGTTATTTTCTTTGAGGTATGTTTTGACTGTGATTTGCTCATGACTTTTTTGAGCACTGTTTGAAAGTTAAAGAGCTCAGATTTGATTACTGTAAGAGTGTTATTATGTTTTGAAACATTTGGTTCGAAACTTAATTGTCTGAAATAAGTTGTCCTTATAGTTTATTGCTTAGCGTGTGCACTGAGAGTGTGCTGAGAGTTAGTGTGAGATTTTGGTTTGTTTTATACTGTGATTTTGCTCAGGATGAGTGCCTGAGAGTTTGAGATCAATTATTTGTCCATTTGTTCATTGTCCTGGAGATTGTTTTCATATGTTCAGCCGATTCTTACTTTCAACTTGATTATTTTGTTTAAAACCAATCCTTTCTGAAATCAATGCAATCATTTGGCAGCAATAAAGCTCGGGGGACATGTATTATGTAGTTTTAAACAACATCCTTGCTTCAGAAATCTTAAAATCATTTTTGAGAGAAAAATCGTATATTATTGGCTGAGATAAATGTGTACCTTACGCTCGGGGCACGTTACAATATTAAAACGTCAATACAATTAAACCAAGCCTGGTGATGTGTTCTTTTATTTTATATTTTATTCTATCAATGAATTTATATCAACTCTGAAAGTTTTATCAAAATCTATAAGAAGTAACTAAAGTGGACCTTCGTCGTATATACGAATAAAAAGGGCTTCAAAAATAATAAACAATTAAAATTACTATGTCTTATTTCGTATGTTACGCGATCCGAAGTCACTTTGCCAAAAATTGTTCGAAAACAGATAAAAAATTATGTATTAACTTTACCATTAATTATTTTAACATTTGAGATACCCGGTAATAGTCAACCCGTTCCTACTTTAATTGTTTATCGTTGGCACAATGAAATGTGTTATCTCTTACCTTTTACTGGTTTCAATGATGCATAGCTTGATCCGTCGTAGCACTCGAACACCATATCTTTATAAGTCATCTTCATTCTATCAATTATCCACGTAAATATACCCGTATCGTTGAATGTATGTGTATCCGATTCAAATAAAAACGTGCCATTATCGTTGTCAAAAGTGTGACACAATGAAGCCGTACATGTAAATGTCAACGTGGAATTAAATAAAAATTGATGAATTCCAGTATAAGGACTATTCGTGCACTTTAATTTTACACGTGATCCTTCTTTGAAAGTCCACCGTTCATCCAGGCCGTTGTCGCGTACGAAGACGAGTGACATTACTGAAAACAAATACCAACATTTATAGACCTTTATATTGCTTATTCACGTGTAATTTTTTTTTAAATCCAGCCCTCGGTGTTGGAGTCCGAAGTTTGCCACGCAATGTAATTGTCACAATAACATCTTGGCAATAATTTATTTCTATTTGTTTGATACCCTCAGAAGCAGGGCTTTTCATCACAAAATTGGAGAGGCCCCGGCCTTTCAAATTAGTAAATTTATGCGTGATTCATGAAACTGGTAATTTTGGGAAAACAAAATTCATTGAAAGCTGGATACTAGTTAATTAATATAAATAGTAAGAAGGTTTTTTTTCTACTGAAATTTAATGTTTAAAGCACTTTATCTTTCACGCTTCAATTTCCTGACTGCCCTCAGAGGATCAGGACATTTTATTCACTGAAAAGTCGCCTTATACAAGCCTCTGTTATATAAGAATGAAAAGCCCTGGTTTGTCAACATTGATGATACAAAATACCTATCTTGTTTTACTTAATACGAATATGAACACATATGAGTATATACGATGTATATCATCAGCCGGGTATAACAGTATCTATATAAGATCAATTTTTTTAACAATCTTGGGAGTAGATCCTACATAATGGCCCATGCCAAATTTCAGTCTAGTTCTTGTTGTTGCAAATTGTATGAAATTTGAAATCAGCTTTTATACAATGCTATGAAAAATCAAGTGGAGACGATGTATGTAAATGATACTGGGAGCACATATGAACAATCTTGTTAAACCGAAGTAGAGACGTCTTCATGATGTTCCTTGTCTCATATTTAGATTCCTTGGTGTAATGTGTTTAAATGTTTTAGGGAAAAATTTATATATATTTGTATCTACTGTGACCTAGTAGTTCACGAGGGACGAAATGCGTTTACATGCTTATCCTGAGCTAATCAAGTTTAAAATAGAAAATGATCAAATTGACCTTACGCTGGAGCTTTCGTAACCACGCCCGTCAATATTCAAGGGGAACTGCTCTTCGGATGTCCGTCAGATAAAACGGTTAATCGAGACGGTACTCTCGCAAACATACCCGATAATTTTGAAAAAAATTACTTTAAATGTAACTTAACGCCACGAAAGAAACAAAAAAGCACAAGCTTTTATAACAGGCTGTTTCTGCAGTCTTGGAAGCTTAAAAATATCACACGATGACGGAAACACAATAGGTAAAGGGGTGTCGACGATTTCAATCCCAATACATAAGTCAACCGCTCGTTCGAAACGGAGACTTTTTAACTCCTAGACTTTTCAACTCCTAAAATGAAGACTGTTCAACTCCTACCCCTAGGGACATTCCAAACCATAAATGAAGACAAACTAACGCTCCAGTTTTGTTCAACCCTTTATCTGAACAGATTTCAATCCCTATGGTTGACATATCAACCTCTATTTTGCTGGTTTTAACAAAAGTATTTGTGATTTAATCATAAGAATTTATACCAAATATACCCTTAATGATAAAGTGTTACTATAATACTATTGTTAAAGAGTATTATTCATTTTTTACAAAAAGTGAATGTATTAGAGACCAGTGTTTTAAAATGATATAACAAAACTTGATTTAATGACAGCAATTGTGGCGAACCTTTTCATAATTTTAATAACATTAAGTAATCATACAACTCTATGTAATATACTAGTACAGAACATTCGAAAACTTTTTTAGTTTTTGAATATTAAATTTTGTAAAATTAAATATAAAGAAACGCAAATAAATTTTAATTATTATAACAGAAACACCTGGTGTGATTAAAAGACATACATCAAGATTTATCTAATCGCCCCAATTAACAGCGATTGACAGAATGCATATTTATCTTTTTTATCTTTACCGTAATTATAACAATCATTTAATGCGGCTTTTTAGCTTTATCCAATAATAAAGTTTTCAATTTAAATTAAAACATATACCATCATGGTCATTCTAAAATCAGTCAGGCATTTTTTTTTAAGATTGTTGTTTGTTTTTTTTTTTATTATCAAACGGGATTAAGATGATGTACTTACTCTACATCAAGAATCATTCCAAAAGCAAAATTCGTTAAAAAAACTATTGAAGTATGACAGAAAATGGAAATTTAGAATAAATTATCCCCGTAAATATCTTTCATCTAAAACCTATTTTTGAAAAGACCCCAGTTTTATCATTAAAAAAAAACAACAGTTTTATCATTTTACCAATATATTAAGATTTTTTTTCTCCAGATTTGTTGTTGGTTTAGGGAACGGAATGAACCTAATTCTTTTCGCTTGCCTCTTTGGATATCTAGTGTCAGAATTGCAGGGGCTATAGCCATGATAGCAGCACCATTTTACCATTGTTTATGATTTTTTTTTTATTAAACTTGAAAGTTTGACTACTACTTCAACTTTTTATTTCATTCCCGGTTACATGTATACAGTAACAACAGGGATCAATTAAATAATAACCATTCAGTGGGTTACAAGGGGGACTGACAAAACAGAGAACAAATATGATGTCAGACACACCGGTCAGTTTGACGGAAAAAATGGCGGATAGAAACAAGGTTTATCAGCGCGTTACTCTGATTGGTTAATGGCACTGTCAGTCAGACGGCCAGCGTAAGGTCAATTATCTATTAGGATAACCGGATACCAAACGCAACGGTTTGAGAACATTCCATTTTGTAAGAAGTGTCCTTAAGTTCCCTTTTCATCTATTTTAATATTGTTTTCTTTATATAAAATGATCTTGCAATTTGTTTTGCCACTGAAAATTCCAAGGCCAATGATTATCTTTTTCGTTAAATTTTGTGGCGTCTAATTTGAATTGACATACTTATAACAAACATGCTCTCTTTTCCTCATTTCATTTTCGCTGCGTGGGGATGCTGTGTTTTGTGAGTGTTGGGATTCTTGATTTTCATATTTACACTTTTTTGAAAAGAAATTAAAATACAATTGACATCAATAAATAGAGCATTTAAATACACTAATTTATCAGTAATTAGATAAGCAAACTTTATACTCACCGGAAATAAAAGTCAGAGCGCTTAGAAAACAAATAAACATCAGAAGCATCTTTCTTGAAATATTCAATACCTGGAAAAAATATCAATTGATCATAAAACAGTTAAATATATACATATCAGGAATCACCACACTCAGAAAACACAGCCTCTCCATGCAGCAAAAAAAGTAGAGAGAAAAAGAAAGCATGTGTTTATAAGAATACCAGTTTCGAATAAAGACACCATAAATAATAAACGAAAACGATAAATAGAACCGTTGGGGTTACCGCCTTGGAACGATCAGTGGCAAAACAAAACAACTTGCCAGTAGGGGTTTAAACCAGGTTCAAGAGTGCACCAACCCTAAAAATTGATCCAACGGATAGCAGAAGTAGCAGCAGCAGAAGAAGTAGTACATGTAGAAGTATTATTATTAGTAGTAGTAGTACTAGTAGTACTAGTAGTAGTTGTAAAGAAGACAAAAAGACAGAGAGAGATAGAGAGTGAGTGCGTGAGTGCGTGAGTGAGTGAGTGAGTGAGTGAGTGAGTGAGTGAGTGAGTGAGTGAGTGAGTGAGTGAGTGAGTGAGTGAGTGAGTGAGTGAGTGAGTGAGTGAGTGAGTGAGTGAGTGAGTGAGTGAGTGAGTGAGTGAGTGAGTGAGTGAGTGAGTGAGTGAGTGAGTGAGTGAGTGAGTGAGTGAGTGACAAAAAGAGCTGATATGATAATAAGAGATCTTTGAAATACGCTTGGTCACCGAGAAAATAGTTTGTTCATACAATAATTAAAACAAAATTCTTAATCGATATTATGAACTGATAATTTTAAACTTCTTGCATCCACAAATAAACTGTCCGTTTATTGCACTTAAGAAAAAAAAGCGCTGGCCGTCTCGCAAGGATCATCCCGGAGTTATACCCTGTAGATGACGTTTTGAAATCGACCCCTTGATTTTGAAACCAGTAGGAACGTGTTCTTAATATATTTAAAATGTTTCTGCTGATCTAGATAAATGTTCGCCCTGCGGTTGATTAAGATGCACACCTTATTATTTCCCAACGAGGGAATAATTGTCCTTGATGACATTGTAAATCGAAACTAGTTCAAAACATATATATCAATACATATCAAAAATGAAAATCTTGCAATTTGAATCTGTGAAGTTAAAACTATTATCGATATTAAAAATTAGGTATCCAATTTAAAACAACTTACTTTTTTTATTAATTCAAATCATATATCATAATATATTTGCAAAACATTAATGCGATATCCTAAACATATCCTTGCCGGTAACCAGGTATTTCAATCGTAGTGTATTAACAAAACAAAATGACGAAAACGTGAAAGGGGAGATCACTCATGTTTTGTAACAAATACCCGAGGCATACATAATACGATTCGAGTTATCTTAAGAATGCTAATAACAGATTATTGACCGCTGTTTGATTTTGTTTAAAACAGTAAAGTAGTAATTATAGTGGATAATATTTTCATTTGAAAAAGTGTGTAATACATTGTAATAATTTTTACAATTTAACATTGTCATTATTGTCAAAAATTCTTAAATTCTCCAAGACCACTAACGATTAGGAAGGATTGAAAAAAAACTAAGTTTATCTTTACTTTTCAACTGCAATTAAAGTAATAAAAAGAAAGTAATTTGTGCATATCAGGAACTGCCACACTCACATAACACAGCCTCCCCACGCGGCGAAAAAGAAGAGAGGAAGAGAGAGAGAGCATGTCAATTCAAATAGGACGCAAAAAAAAAACAATTAACGAAAAAAGAGAACCTTAGGGGATACCGCCCTGGAACGGTCAGAGGCAAAACAAATTGCCACTGGTGGTTTAAACCAGATTCTAGGGTGCACCAACCTCACACTTGCCCCAACAAGTTCTCGTATCACAAACCAAGTACAAGTTGTCTCGGTGAATTAACTCCAACCAACCCATCAGCTCAACAATGTTGCATGCAAAAGCACACAAACATATAAAACATAAGAAGCAAATAGCATTGTAAAGCCAACGGGTACAGAAATCATTATTTACATCATAATTACGGGTCATATTAGCGTTTGTCGTTTCTTTTCTTCAAAATGCATAATCTTAGTTTAAAATAATATTATGATCATATGAAAACTTTAATTTGTAAAACGCACATGTTAAAATCAACTTTCTCCAAGTCAAAAGAGAGAAGATCACTTGAAATCAAAATGTGGATCCTTCTTATCTGGAATAATAGTGACTTGCACGTAGCTTCAACTGGTAACGTAGTCCCCTTACTGTCGATGAACAGGCTTAATTAACCGAGCTTGCAATATTCTGATATTTGTCGTAATCGTCGGCTTTCAAAGTACATAGTACTTGTTTTTTACTTTTTAGTGTATCTTGTCCAACCATTTTAATACCACAGATTCGGCGTTTTTTGTGCCGTATGGCGGCTGTAAAAAGTCTCCCCGTTCATTAAACATGTACCGTTATCAATTACTTACATTGACGGCCGTTGAACATGATGTATATTTTGTGTCAATATTAACTTGCTAGTCGACGTGTACTTTTACATTCGAGACAGCGATATTCTGACTTGTGTTTTTTTTTCGGTAAAGTTATAAGTGCATTCTCCATCTTTTTTCAAACAATTGAAAGTCTTAGATACAATGCAATTTATTCCCAGAATATATAGCATGCATACATTACATGAATCTGCCGTGTGTAAAAATATGTTTTCGGCATTATCGTTTAAAGACAGAATAATGTAAACATGCCTACAGTCATATATCGACATTTTCAATTGCAATTGATTTATTAGTAAGAGTTGTTTCTCTTTCTCCTTGTTTAATCGTTTGAAACGTATATGCACCTTACATCTGGTTTTATTTTTTTTACAATTTTTGTGATCATAACTTAGCATTATCATTTTGTTTTGGGAAAACTTTTGATGAACGCATTCTTTAATGTTCTTTATGGTTATATATTTTTGTTTAATTTCAAGTAGAATTAAACTTGAGGATCCAGTCTGATTTTTATTTCCAATGCTCTAAATTCCCTAAGTAAATTGCATTCCTTCTAGCTTATTGACAATGTTACATGCAAAATCATATACATGCTCAAGCAGACCGTTATCGGTGATCATCAAAGGTGCAAACAAAGGCGCGAAAATGTCTTGCCAATTGGGACGCTGCGCGTTTTGATTAAGTCGCATAAATAAAAATGATAGTGCCTCTAGCTGGGAGCGAACCCGCACTGTCACGGCGACAGCGACTAGCCATGCAATTCCTGCGACGTAACCAACTGAGCTAACCGGGACAACGCCTTAATACATTTAAGCGGATATGATGTTGTTGTAATTAAAACTACTGACACAAGTGATAATTATAAACATACTGATCTTAATTTGTTTTAGAAAAATGTCCATGTTTTCTCGTATTTAAAAAAAAAACAATAAGAACATTAGAGCGCGGTCGGGTATTGCCGAACATGTGTCTTATTCCGAACATAATTTTCAAATAAAATTTATATTTGTTTACATGAAACAAACATGTATGTGAGGTGAAATATGATGCCAATATTATTTCGTAGAATATTTGACTTGTTTACAAGGTCGATTGCACGCTAGTTTCAAATTTATTGAGTTTCAAAGAATTATGATTTTTAAAAAACGTTAACGAGTATATTTCAGGGTACACATGATAAAAAGATAACGGGGTGTTCGGAAAAAGCTGCACTTTATCTTTCAGATGTCGCTATTAGTTTATAAAAACTTAAAATAACTTACAATTTTTTATTCGAATAAATATTTTTTTTCGCAAAACAAGGCTCATTAAAAACAATCTTGAGGCCAGTGAATTGATAATAGGGGATAGTTATTCTTTTTCATTTATAACTGAATTCTTGTATATATCTCAGTTAATACTGATAATGCAGCTTTACTTTCAACAGATTAACCGTTTACTTTTACTATGTTGAGTTCTGTTGACATTCTGTCGTTACGACAACAACATAATTTACGTGGCACTGCATAAACACTCTGTCCATAAAATTTTCTAATAACTATTATAATAATAAAAGTTACAGTAACTGTGAAAATGGCAACAGGTATACAAATGGCCATAACATAATATTGAAGATTGTTGTTTGTTAAATCTTCATCTGAAAAAAGACAAAAACTTATTGTTAATAAGATTTAATGTTTCAATATGAGATTTTTTTTAATAGGAGGCCGATATCTTTTACCTAGCAACAACCAGTAAGTTATAATTAAAGAAGTCTAAAATTCATTTATTTAATCTTCTCCAAAGGTGTTATGCGGAAAAGGATACTCTTGAAAACGCACCGGCATAAACAGGCAGCCATTTGTTTTGTATGAATATGACTGGCTAGCTAGGGCAATAAAAGAAAACAAGCATTGGTATGATAATGTAAAGACTGATCACAAAATGGTATATTGTCATAGCAGCCAGAGTTGTAATATTTTTGAAATAATTTTCTAAAAACGAACTGATAGTGAAGTAAAGTGAAGTGGCGATACTCTGACATTGCTACTTACGCATGAAATTTTCTCATGCTGTTGATGATATATTAATGGAACAAACTAATCAATAATATAAAAATTATAAATAATGTAGCATTATGTTTACGTCAAACAATATTGCGTCGACATGAGTATCATACAAATTAAAGTTAAACAACTGAAACCTTAAACAATCATAAAAAACAAGAGCAAGTCAACGTATGTTTGACCAATGTCTCTGTTAATTGTTTGTGATGTCCTATTTGAAATCGATATTTTTATAAACCCATGCTCTCTTTTCCTATTTACATTTTGGATGCGTCTGAAATCTCTGTTTTCTAATATGAATCATTTCTGGGATCTTTTTAAATCGAAATTATGTTGTTTGAACTGAATAACTTCCTTTTTACTTCCTTATAACTTAATATGAACTTTAATTTAGATACAGCAATAAAATATATTTGCATAAAAACTCCGAAAAATGATAAAAGATGTGTGTATGAAATGTTATATATATAATATATATATACACGTATAATGTGTGCCTGTTTTTGAAGGCATTAGAAATGTTATACGAGGGTTGTGCGGAAAGTTTTGAGACAACCTTGATACGTTTAGTATCCTAAGGAGACAACCTTAAAAGTTTTAGTAGCCAAAGGAATATTCAAACAAAATACATGTGTAACTTTTGGTAAACCTTGATTCTGTGCAGAGTTAAAGACAAATGCCAAATCATTTTTTCACAAAACATTGCATGCGCAGATAACAATTAACATACTCGCGGCACACGCCGCTGTAAAAGAACGTTATACGCGTAATACTTGACGTCGAATGTTAAACTTCACTCTTTCTTGTCCGTCAAATTTCAAGCATTTTTCATGTCTCCATACCCAGTGATTGAATGTATTCGTATACCAGTTACTTGTGAATAAGATACAATATTCATTACATGACCACACAGCTACTGTATAAGTATCTTGCATGAGTGTGAGGTGAAGATAGAACAATCTGTCACCGAGGGGGGACTGTTTTGCGGGAACGAGGCTCTGTCGAGTTCCCGCCAAAACAGTTCACCCGAGGTGACAGATTTTTCTATCTTTACCGAATGTCCCATGCAAGATACTTTTTCTTGCATACCTTTTACTGTTCATAACATTTGTGTACATGTATACAGACTAACGTTTGTTTCATTACGCTTAACAATTGACATTAACTTAAACGTAATTTTCTAAATGACGTCACTAACTTGAATAAAGGACGTCAGGTATTTGAAGACGTGACGTCACTAGTGTAGCACGCGAACGTTATCTTTTCCCTAGGGAAAAGATAAGATTTTCTTTCCCCGGTAAAACACGCGGAAATATTTATCCGGTATGCAAGAATAAATTATCAACCCTTATACTCTGTAGCTCTGACTTAATGGCAGGTAACACAGCGTAGTCAATCGGGACCCTTTATCCACTGGAGATGTCCATTCCCCCGATCTTTGTGACAACGATATACAAGCGCCCAACTAACTCTCTGCCAGTTGCCTGCTTTTTTCCAAAAGCTGCTTTGCTTACAAAGGTTATTTCCCTGCCTTAACGCAATCTTTATGAACATTCGCTGTTCTGTATATGACGGTGTCTCCTTAATGTGCGTATCTGCACAAATACAACTGCCGTTATTGTGAACTATTGGAAAAAACGAATTTACGAATCACAAATGAAAAATGACGTTTTAAACAAATTATCATGGTTTCGCGAAAAAATACATGTTACGACAAGTAGGATTGGTTTCTATATTCAATGCGCCGGCCATAGGATAGCAGTGTTGCTATTGTTACTGCCGAACTAACCCTTATGCTACAAACGTATCGAATGAATTGTTTTCATATTAACATGTATAATAAAATTAACTAGATTTGGAAACAAAATCAACTTTGTGATTGTATTCTAAACTGAGTATTTAGGTGTGTCTCAAAACTTTACGAACCACCCTCATATGTAAACAGTTATGGTTAACTTTGCTTTAAAAATTTGTTAGACTTTTGAAAACGTGGACACGTTCTGTAACTCTTTACCTTGCTATGTGACTTGGTCTAGCGCATAGACAATCAAAGAAACTTATTATAAATATGTATAACTTTATGACAGTGTTAAATTGTCAATAAATCCGAAAGCTTTCGTTGGTATAAAACCGAATTCTTTATGGATATATTTATAAATATATAAATAAATATTTTTATGCAAAAGCTTGTAACTTACCTTTCACTGTGGCTGTAAACTGACTACTATTTAAACCGTCATAACACTCAAATACTTTTTGGTTGTATGACATCTTTACGGTATTGATAATCCATGTATAAACACCATTTTCGGAATCACTTTTGAAAGAGAATGATCCTTCATCGTTGTCTGTGATACAAACTGGACCAGTACATGAAAAAACGTTTTTAGAATTATACCGAAATTCATGGATTCCACTACTTAAATTACTGGTACATACTAATGTCACATTTGACCCAAATGTCCATTCCCAACCGATATTCGGCTTTGGTTCAAAGGATATGATTCCTTCTGTAACGAAACAAATTATAGCTTAAAAATGATGAATAATGAACAACTGGCGAATCAACTTTAAAACGCAAAAATATTTTTTCTAGAAACAGTCTAACATATCTTTATATGCATACCCTAACCTAATTTACATTTTCGTTTTCAGGTTCAGTTAAAATTAGCAAGGTGATATACTAGGTTCTTTGACTGGCATTATTAGTTCTTTTTATCATGATATATAGATGTTAAGATAAATGGAAAACTTTGTCTATAGGTTTTTAGAATATGAAAACATTTGTTTTAGAAGTGTTTATTTTAATAGCAATTGTATCATGTTAATGTACTGGGATTTATACTTGCTATTAATTAATTTTTATTTGTTAGTATTTTTCCGTGCTACATCGAGAATTGCAAATATTGAGAAAACCTATAAACTGGTTAAATCCTGGCAGAAAGTTCTCTCATTAGGTTAATTGGTTGTGGTGTCTTTTTTAAATATATCACAACATAAGAACAATATTTCTTTTCCGTCATATGCCTACTTTACGCAGTATTAGGCGGCAGAAGTATTATTTTGGTCACCAATCGCACTTCTTGTGGGTGTGACAGCCAAACTTTACCCAAATTGTTTAGGTGACTTTTTTCCACGTGAATGCCAATTGAGTAATTAAATGTAATTTGGAGAATTGAGTGAAAGAACAGAGTGATTGTAGAAATGTGAAATATGAATATCAGAAATGGCCACATTCAGCAGACACAGCCTCCCCATAAAGTCAAAAGTAAAGAGGAAAAGAGAGCATCGTTTTACAATAATCACTTTCATAAAGTACGCCGCAAACAATTAACGAAATTAAGAACCCGAGGGGTTACTGTCTTGGAATGGTCAGTGTCAAAACAAATTGCCACATGGGGTTTAAACCAGGTTCTAGGGGGCACCAACCTCACACTTGTCCCAACAGGTACTCATATCACAAAACAAGCACGAGTTGTTTTGGTGAAATAACTCCAACTCACCCATCGGCATAAGAGAGCTTGCAAAGGCTGTCAGAATAGTCGACTTCTTTATAAATGTGTAAGCGCGGATCAGCTTTAAGTTGATCAATGTTACAAAAAAATAGCAAACTCACGCCGCTGGTTATAAAAGACGGCGACACCATTAATATATTATATTTTACTCATGTGCTGGTTATTAAAGTAATAGAGTGTTGTGCTGTTGTTTGTTTGTGTGTTCGTTTTTTTAAAACAACATAATTCATAATAAGGGCATGACATCAATTGAAATTAGTTTGTGAAAAAGATATAACAAATTTAAATAGAGATTGATATATCATAAATACCTGATAAATAAAAGAAGAGGAAGGAATATGAACATTTATTGGAACTACGACAATAATGAACCTCACAACGAAATGCATATTAGAGAGCTCTTTCTGACAGTGGAGACGACTGTCATTTAAAGGTTTTAAAAAGTGATATATTATTTCAAAACATGAATGATATTCCAAGTGATTAAATTTGAGATGCACACTTCACTATAAGCAACATTGATAAATTCAATGTTTAAAAAATGTCAAACCTACCGCAAACAAATAACATGCAGCCTAAGAGAATAATCTGGATGTACCATGCGATGACCATTTTCGAATTTTCGAAATCTTCATCACCTTGAAAAAAAAACGTGTTTTAATCATGAGCGATTCATTTTTAGATGCACCATCAGAAAGGATATTAAAATGCTAGGCAGGCTTGGTTGCCACTTGCTCCCCAACCCCTACAAACACAGACCAAACCCAACTGTCTGTTCTTACTTGCTTGTCATGCAAGATGTTCAGAACTATGAAATCTTGTGTAATACGAATGTATGACAACAAAAATAATGCTAGTTAATAAGATCGTTTTTTTTTCTTACTACATGTAAAAAGTGCTCTTATGAAATCATTCAAATAAATCAAGCACTTCTAAGTTGGTTTCGATTGCTTTTCCTTAATTGCATGATTTACATTGTTTGCATATTTAGGTTTAAGTGTATGTCTTTCTAACAAAATTATACAATCAAAACTTGACCAATTAGAATTATGGACGAGTGCATAAGAACTCTTGATCACACCTGGTTATAAGCCTTAAAGAAATATAAATATAAGATCAAATTGAAGAAATTCAATTAAACTTAAATATCACAATTAAGGTTAGTTGACGTAAGAAATAAGTATCCTAACCACCATACCTTTGAGGGATTTCCCTCCGTCGATATTATTTAGCACTAACTGAAGAAGCTTAGGAGTCTCAGCATCACAATAAATTTGTCGCTTAATACATTTCTGATTTCTATGAGTGTTTAAACGTCTCAACTATCGGTAGGAAGAATTCAATCCGTAATTGATGATTGGTTTGGCCTCCGCATAAGGATTATTGTATGACACACATCTGAGTTCCTTAGAAGATCGCTTCCAAGTCCAAGAAACAGCTATAGAGGTAGGAAAAGTATCAAAAATATGTTTTTATCTTAATTACTTATTCATGGTATAAAGTCTTTACAGAACGTTTCTGTTTTTACGTTTGGGTAGAATTTTAGAGTTGAACATTCACGAAACAGCAAAGAAATTCTGGTCCTAATTGTCTGCACTTGCTGGTAACCTGGAGTCCAACTATTTTGCGTTGCGGAAACAATAGATGTCTGATAGCATACAAACCGGAATAGTTGGGTAGTTCTACATACCAAAGAAGCAGATTTGATTTCAATACATTGAATTTAAACACACCAACCTCAGATGCTGTGAACGTCTTTTACTTTAACAAGCAGACATAGTATACAACGTCAATTTCCATATATACATATTCTAATGAGATCATCGGGTACTAGGTTGTTGGGTTTTAGAAAAAATAGTTTAATTAAATAGTTTTCTTTCATTAGAACTGACAGAGAAATCGTTTTTCTTCAACTGAATATAATGCAATTAAGTGAGGTTCACCTTTTACCCAAGTAACTGGTTTCAAGCCCGTTTTTTTTTTGGTTCGTTTTCATTATGTTTACACTTTGTTTAGTTGTTAATAGTTTTTTCTAATTTACGTTTTTCAATTGATATTATACATTTTTCTTACTTCTATAAAAAGCAAAGCACATAAAAACCTTAATAACAAAAATAAATGATAAGAAACCAGGATAGTTTTTACACTGTTTTAGAAGACAAAACAGTATAAACTATGATATTGAACCGTCATGGAATTTTCGATAGCATTCGAATGAAGACCACTGACAATAGATGTAGGTAGGGCTGGAATAAAATACTTGGGAAATCCCAAATCTACCATTACTTAAATATAATACCAAATGGGACTTAGTCAACAAAAGGTAACAAATTAGTCTTTTTACCTGTCCAAGATTGGAGCTTCATTTCAAAATAGATCTTTATTAGTACATGTTCTAGAATCTCGAAAGTACGTGCATACGCTATTTCTATTGATTTTGTAAGGTTTTTATGTGCTCATTGTTCGATATGCGCTTATATTTAAGCCTCCAAATATGCGCTTAATTCTGAAATGTGCTTAAAGCTTAGATTGATCGACTATACGCTTATTTTTTATACAAAAGACACTAACAGATAAACCATTACGCATACCTTACGCATGCATTAAACCTTACTGAAACACATTAAAAATGTTTTAAAATGCATTTTATTTACAAATTTACAACAGATCATAACTTCAACCAATATTTATTTCAAGACCATGTTGAAAAACAAGTACCCAAACAGTATAAGTTCATACGCTGCATGTATACGCTTATTGTTGGATAGACTTTAAATGAAAGAGACAAGTATGCGCCTAATTTTGGAAACTTTTAACAGTAAAGCACGAGTATTTATAAGATTAGTGATTGTTGTATGGTACAATTATTTCTCAAGTAAGGTGAAGTGACTGAACAGCGAAAATATAATATATTTGTAATATTGTTTGATTATGTTTGATCATGCAGTAATCACAGTAATTAGATCTCTCGCAGAACTTTTAAATACCATATGCGACATTGGATACTTAAGCTTAAGTTATGCGTTTTCGATATGTTGTTTATGTACAAAACACCAGCCCGGACAAGCTCATTCATAGATGTAACTAGATGAGTGTTCAGTTGACCACTTGGTGTCGCACTCTGGTACTATGTCTTTATACAAAATGCACATACAAAAAGGGACATGATTCCATCTTGACCTAAAGAAGTTGGCATCATGATGAGCATGTTGCCATAAGCAAAATAATCTGAAAGTTTCATTATTCATTAAGAAAAAATGAAAAATGGCAAAAAAATCAAAGTACGTCTTAAGCAATATAATTTGAATTTTTAATAAAAAAAATACAAATAAATGGTAAGGTGATAGCCAACGTTAAGTTTTCGTGTCAAAATCCAAGTACAAAAATTGGCATAACTCCAGTAAATGTGACCATGACCTAAAGAATTAGGCATCATACTTAGCGTGTTGTCATAATCAATATAATTTGAAAGTTTCATTAAGAAATATGGAGAAATGGCAAAGTAACAGCCAACGTTAAGTTTTCGTGTCAAAATCCAATTACAAAAATCGGCATAACTCCAGTAAATATGACATTAACCTAAAGAATTTTGTACCATCATTAGCGTGTTGTCGTAAGCAATACAATTTAAAAGTTTCATGAAGAATTATTTCGAAATGACGAAGTTATAGCAAACGTTAACTTTTCTTGACAGAAGGACGGACAGACGGACGTACAAAGCGATCATATGTATCGCCATTTCTTCGAAAGGGCGACACTAAAACGATGCAAATGTAAATTAACAATACTGATACAAATTTTCAAGGTTACAGATCCGTTGATGGCTATTCTACATTTCAACATTTATAGTTAATAGTATAGGAATATTTGAGTTTAAAGTATCTCAAATATTTAAAACAAATCACGAGTTTTCTGTATGGACCATTCAAAAATCTTAAACGTATGAACAAACGTTTCTGATTTGATTCATTTTTTAAATCGGGTTCATGTCAATTGAATGACAACGCGCCGTCAACTCTTTACAAAACAAACAAAAGAAATTTATTAAACCAACAGATATAGCAAATTATGTCATGTTGGAATGTTTATAAAATTATTTAAATCTCGGGGTTAAATTGTTTCATTATTTACAAATACATTTCGAAAACGAAAGTTTATGAAAAATATTTTTGTCAAAATAATTAATACTTACCTATTACATGCTGAAGAACATTCAGAAATCCGGAATTCGTAAGCCTTGATATATTGTTTTCTCATAATCAAAAGCATGTACTACATAGTATCGTTGTAAATGATTGTTAAACGATATAACAAATGGTAAAATAGATCAATATATTAGTAGCGATATCACAAAACAAGGCGGTCGATTTATTACAAGCCTACTTTTGTTTACCATTAGAAATTATTATTCATTAGATAAATAAGACTTCATCGTAGAGGACGAAGTTGAAGTGTAAATATAAATGTTTTGAAATGATAATCATTATAAATAACATTAATCTTAGGTAAATCCGTGCGCCATTTCATTTTCAAACAGACAGTCTGGGAGTATAAGGAATTCCTTGACTTCACCGACAGTAATCCCATGACGATATTAAAGTACAATACACAAGGAGGTTATTTCAGAAAAAAGAGCATGTCCATCAGATAGGTAAAAATCGCCGTATTTAATAATTTCAAATCGCTATATTTCAAAATGCCAATCGACTATCTAAAATTTTCAAAGTGAATCTTTTTTGAAGAACAACTTGGTGAAGAGTACGAGTCCCATCCGGAATTTCATAAGTGGCTAATTACTTGTAAATAGTCCACCAGATGTTCCTACTCGGGCTAGTCAGACAATGGCGGACACTAAATAGTCCCTTTTTTTTGCCTTTTGGGGGCATTAAATGGCTAGTATGGCCTGAAAGGAACATGTTAAGTAAATGAGATGCTTTTACTGACACACTGATAGCAAATTTATGTTTGGAAATGCAGTATATGAAAAAAGCCCTGGTTTTAGGACGGCATATGTAAAACAATTTTGAAGTTCACACAGAAGTGAAAAAAACAAACCACCAGTTTCAAGGTGTCAAATCTCTGTTAATTGATACATGACCCCTACTTTTCTTGCTGGAAATGGACAGTAGAAACAATTAGCTTTAAAAGCATGTACGTTAGCCCTTATTAAAATGGTACCAGCTATGATTGCCAGCCTTTTGAAACATGTCATGTTTACTATAGTTTATATAGGGAAGTCTATTTACAGGTCTTACACCTATAATGATTTTACCCCTACATCTAATAAATTCATTTAATTAGCGTCCTTTAATTGTACCACGTGACCGTCCAATATTTTCCCGTATTGGATCCAAAAAAGTCCCTATTTTTCATATTGGATGATTAAGTGCAAATGCACTTTACCATTGTTTTACAATGTTAAAGCCGTTGACCGTAAAAATGATCCGAATGAAAAAACACGTCGTCGTGTAGGCGCTTGTCTTTAAATACACACTAAGACGAGTAAAGCTTCTGGTGACAGTGACTCATTGTTGTCTGGTTCAATCAGACAATGTCATCGTGTTAACTGATGAAGAAATTTCGGAATTTGTACTTAAACATAGTCTTTAAACGCTTCAAAAGTCATGTTTCATTTATGAGATGTAGAATAAAAAGGTTATTAGACGTTTTACTGTACAATACGGGATATATTTGGACTCGTACACAGCTTGAAAAGTCATATTGGACTAGCCTAACGGCTCGTCCAATATGACTTTTCAAGCTATGTACGAGTCAAAATATATTCCCGTATTGTATAGTAAAACGTCTAATAACCTATAAATCTTCTGCATCAATAATTACTTTCATTTTTGTCGAAATCCAATGGCTTATTTTATATAGCAACTTGTCTCCTACAAATACAAATATCTTGATTCAATGTATTAAACTTCATGCTGTGTTAAATGACACACATGTGTGATTTTATTATTAAAAGTAAAATTATCTATACCGGTATGTATAATGATAAAAGGTAATCCAAAAGGTTCAATACATGTAAATATATATGGGTTAGCCTGAAAACAATGTCAATATAAATATAGGAACGAAGAGAGAGAACATGGGTTTAATATGTAATGACTAATTCTTAAAAAAAAAAAAAAAAAAAAAAAAACAGAAAATTTCCGCAGACCGCCTTGGAAGGTCAGTGGCGAAACATGTGCTAACCTCACAATGGCCCCTACTTGTTCTCATTATATGAAAAAACAATCACAGGTTTTCATGATGAAATAACTCTTATTTCATTTTAAAACTACAAATACAACAAGAAACAACTGATATTGAGGCCCACGAGTTTAAATATTAAGTTTACGGTGACTGTAAACGTACATACTTTGTCCTTAATATTTAACTTGTGATGGCAACAAGTATTCTACTAACCGAGTACTCGATCTATCGTCCGAGTATCGAATACTAAATTTACTACTCCAGTACCACGACAAAATTTAATAAATATTAATTCCATTTGTTTTGTTCTTAATTCAGCATAACATTCTTAAAAAGATACGTGCATATTTCTCTTCACGTACTGTGCTGTAACTTTGATACTTTTTCGATTTTATTAAAAAATATTATCGGAGTACTCGAGTACAAATTTAACTCCTCGTAGTAAAACCTAATTACAATTTTTGAGTCTATGGTCCTAAAACCTGCAAGGATGGAAGATAGTCATGACAAGCAGATGACTCCTTAAGTTCATACGATTTAAGTGACCACTTGCAGATGTTTGGAGTCAACGTTATATAAATATGGTCAAGATGCGGCAACGTTTCATGTAAAAAAACAACGTTGTCCGGTCAACATCTAGATGACACTGGGGCAAACACTCATCAAACTAAGGTTGAATGTTCGAGATAAGTTAATGACCCCAAGTTATTTCAAGTTCAACAAGCAAATTCGTTGAATTTATATCCCCCGCCGAGTACGGGTTATTACTAACACAACAGCTGAAGACATAGGGCTTTATTTAGATATTTATCATGGATGGCAAAAACAGTGAAAAAAAAGTCAGATGGTGAAAAGGGTTGGGCAGCTCACCAGAATATAAAAATGAGACGAACAGTCTTCAAGTTGTTAAAATGCTGAACGCAGTAGTAAAAATATAGCACGGTATTTGATTGAAATCCATGCAGAAGTTGCATAGAAGTAGCATGGAAACGAATATTACTCTATATGCATAGTGCTAAACTTATCAAAGGGCCATAACTCTGTGTTAATCGGTCACACCAGAACAAGACAGCAATATGGGCATCTTGTCTTGGTATTGATGGTTTCCATAGTTTCCTGCTAAGTAATAGCAAGGAAACAAATACTGCTCTACATGCAAAATGCATAACCTATCAAAGGGCCATAACTCTGTGTTAAAAGGTCTGACTGAAACAAGATGACGATATGCACATCTCCTGCTTGTATTAAAGGTTTCCAGAAAAATTCATTGAAATCCATCTAGTAGCAGAGAAATAGCCTTGAAACAAATACTGCTGTATATGCATAATGCATAAGTTATCAAAGGGCCATAACTCTGTGTTAAACCGTCTGACAGGAACAAGACGACAATATTCATATCTCCTCTTGGTATTGATGGTTTCAAGAAAGTTTCATTGAATTCCATTAAGTTGTTGCAGAGAAATAGCCCAGAAACAAAAATACTGCTCTATGTGCATAAGGCATAAGTTATCAAAGGGCCATAACTCTGTGTTAAACAGTCTGACTGGAACAAGACCACAATATGTGCATCTCTTCTTGGTATTGATGGTTCTCAAAAAGATTAATTGAAATCCATCTGGTAGTTGCAGAGAAATAGCAGAAACGAATACTGCTCTATATGCATAATGCATAAGTTTTCAAAGGGCTATTACTCTGTGTTAAATAGTCTGACGGGAACAAGACTATGATATGCGCATTTCCTTTTGGTATAGATGGTTTCCGGAAAGTTTCATTGAAATCAATCCAATAGTTGCAAAGAAAAAGCACGGAAACGAATACTGCTCTATATGCCTAATGCATAAGTTATCAAAGGGCCATAAATCTGTGTTAAAAGGTCTGACCAAAACAAGACGATAATATGCGCATCTCCTCTTGGTATAGATGGTTTCCAGAAAGTTTCATTGAATTCCATTCAGTAGTTGCAGAGAAATAGCCCGGAAATGAATACTGCTCTATATGCATAATGCATAAGGTATCAAAGGGCCATGACTCTGTGTTCAACAGTCTCACCAGAGCAAGACGATGATATGCGCATCTCATTTTGGTATTCATGGTTCTCAGAAAGATTCATAGAAATCCATCCGGTAGTTGCAGAGAAATAGCAGAAACGAATACTGCTCTATATGCATAATGCATAAGTTATCAAAGGGCCATTACTCTGTGTTAAATAGTCTGACGGAAACAAGACTATGATATGCGCATTTCCTCTTGGTATAGATGGTTTCCAGAAATTTTCATTGAAATCCATCCAATAGTTGCAAAGAAAAAGCACGGAAACGAATACTGCTCTCCATGCATAATGCATAAGTTATCAAAGGGCCATAACTGTGTTAAACGGTCTGACCAAAACAAGACGACGATATGCGCATATCCTCTTGGTATAGATGGTTTCCAGAAAGTTTCATTGAATTCCATTCAGTAGTTGCAGAGAAATAGCAGAAACGAATACTGCTCTATATGCATAATGCATAAGGTATCAAAGGGCCATAACTCTGTGTTCAACAGTATGACCAGAACAAGACGATGATATGCACATTTCCTCTGGGTATAGATGGTTTCCAGAAAGCTTCATTGAAATCCATCTAATAGTTGCAAAGAAAAAGCACGGAAACGAATACTGCTCTATATGCATAATACATAACTTATCAAAGGGCCATAATTCTGTGTTAAACGGTCTGACCAAAACAAGATGACGATATGCGCATCTCCTCTTGGTATAGATGGTTTCCAGAAAGTTTCATTGAATTCCATTCAGTAGTTGCAGAGAAATAGCCCGGAAACGAATACTGCTCTATATGCATAATGCATAAGGTATCAAAGGGCCATAACTCTGTGTTCAACAGTCTGACCAGAACAAGACGATGATATGCGCATCTCCTCTTGGTATTCATGGTTCTCAGAAAGATTCATTGAAATCCATCCGGTAGTTGCAGAGAAATAGCGCGGAAATGAATACTGCTTTATATGCATAATGCATAAGTTATCAAAGGGCAATAACTCTGTGTTAAACAGTCTGACTGGAATAAGACGACAATATGCGCATCTCCTCTCGGTATTGATGGTTCTCTGAAAGATTCATTGAAACCCATTCGCTGGTTACAGAGAAATAGCGCGGAAACGAATACTGCTCTATATGCATAATGCATAAGTAATCAAAGGGCAATAACTCTGTGTTAAATGACCGAAACAAGACGACGATATGCGCATCTTTTCTTGGTATAGATGGTTTCCAGCAAGTTTCATTGAAATCCATTCAGTAGTTGCAGAGAAATAGTGCGGAAACGAATACTGCTCTATATGCATATTGCATAAGTAATCAAAGGGCCATAACTCTGTGTTAAATGGTCTGACCGGCACAAGACAACGATATGCGCATCTCCTCTTGGTACTGATGGTTCCCACAACGTTTTGTTGAAATCCATCAAGTGGTTGCGGAGAAATAGCGCGGAAACGAAATTCGGACGGACAGCGTGACGACGTGACACCGTGACGACGTGACACCGTGACGGACGGACAACGCCAAAACAATATCCCCCTCCCGATTTCATCGGCGGGGGTTAACAAGTCAAAAGTCAATTTAACGTTGAAATAAAATTCAAAATACCTGTCCGATCGATAACCAGAGATTCCTAAGTGAAACTGACATAAACCCCTAAAGAATAGAAAGTCAACAAGTTTAAGGCCAGTTTTACAAATATAATGCCAAAAAAAACTTATTTGATCAGCATCTTAAGAACGTTGGGACTTACTTGCATCTATCTTGATTGTTTGTTAGGTCGTAAAAAGAATGTAATATCTATTATTCTTCTAAATTAACAGATGAAGTTGATGTTAACGTCTTATTGTCCTATTTGTTTTTTTCTCTATATTATGCAAACAAACTTATTGCCCTCTGGCGTAGAACATTTGTGCATAATAATTTTTGTATTTTGTTTCATAAGACTATCTTTAAATTAGACTTTCAATTAAAAGAATGATCTAATTTAAAAGCTGTCGATAAATAATTCGCCAATGTGAGAACTGATTAAAATGAGTAATATGTCTTCCTGAAACTGAATAATTGAATTCAGACATTCAAAGTCAAATCCGCATTATTAGTTTCATTGTAACACTTGCGCGGACGAATTAAAAGCGTAAGTAACATAAAAGTATATTCGTTATCATGTTCTTTTTCAAAACTGGTAATAACTTGTAGTATTTTGATATACTGTATGATTGTGGTATTTCTAAAATGGTCTTAATAAGGTATATATATTATATAATATATTATTTAGTATTAATATTGTATATTTTTTCAGAGTTTGTACGATTACAATAATAATAATATACAATTATTGCATTTCAGTGAGGTCGATATGGTGATTTATCGACCTGGTGAAGCAATATTGACCGAGGGCGTAGCCCGAGGTCGATATTGCTTCGTCAGGTCGATAAATCACCATATTGACCGAAACTGAAATGCAACAATTGCTTTATTATTAAATCTTAATTTTAAAATTATTGTAATTTCCAAAATTGTCACATAGACCTTTGTGCCCGATACAGTATGTTTTGTCCGTTTCGTTGCTGCAACTGGCGACATTACTTTACCATGAAGCATTGCCTGATATAATTACACATTGCAACACCCAGATATCATAAATTAAGCCAGTTATGTCTTCCACCAGTGCTTTTAGCAGCAGTTTTACTTTTCTGTCTCCCACAGTCGACGCCATTTGTTTACAACGGTTGTATTCGTTGTGACGTAACAGCGCTGTGACGTATTTCGTACCTAAGCCGATTTGCGCGTGAAATTTTTCGCCCAGGTCAATATTTGATTTAGACTCCGCCTACGAGTCAATATCGAAATTTATCGCATATCATGTGATCACGTTTAATCCAATGAGAAAGGTCAAACCAATATGATTTAATAATAAAAACTAAAGCGATAAATTTGAACGTTGAATTTCTCAAAAAGTTAAGCGTAGCTATGAATACTGATTTAAATGAATGGCAATTTGATTAATTGGACAAAGGTTAGTCTTTTAAAATAATTTTGGGGGCCTCTGTGTTTGTGTTACTTCTGGGATTATTTAACACTTCTATCCCTTATGTTGCCTATCGAATGTAACAGAAAATAGATACATATGTTAAGCCTATAACAAGGTTAAAAACTGACAATTAGGTAAGATTGTTATTCTGTCTATGTATCATTAATAATTTACAATAACACAATATGAAAACTGGCCTTTCTCTCGCCGTGTAAGAATTTTAGTCGACATTGAAAAATAATGATTTTTTCACATCAGCGTTGTACCATCCCATATCTTTCAGAGTGTTGGTGAAGGTCTCTTTAATTTTTATATCAATAATTATAATTTATTATAATTCTGTTTATATAACCCGGAAAATATAAAGTGATTAATGAACATTGTTGAGTGACCTACTTTCATAATCCATTGTCCTGTATCGATTAGTTTGCTTTCTCATGTAAAGTTGTAAAGACTTGTTTTAAACTTCAAAGTTTCAAAATAATAACTTTACAGTAACGACAGAATTAATATTTAAGATCTAAGAATGACTATCGCTTTGACAGTTGTAAGACTCATCCCTTTCGTTTCATAAAAAAAGTAATGATTAACATAAATTCTTTGCTTATTAGTGTAAAAATTGAGTTGCGCTCAACTCAGGGCTGGACGGCGTGGGCAGTTATATGCATTTTCATTCCTGCCCATGAACAGGCTCAATCTAACCAAGCTAGCAAAATTGTTATTTGTCGTGTTCGGTGGCTTTCAAAGATCCCTTTTCATCTACTTCTAGTGATTTATGTTGTCTAACACACAAAAGTTTTTAAGATTTATTAAAATCTTTGATTCGTGTTTTTCTTCTTGACCGATTCATCCTTTTTAGTGACTTGTATCCAGTTGTATCAATTTCTGGAACAACGACAGGCATGGACGCTTTAGCAATACAAGTTAACATGTTATATTTATTGAAGCTTGCACAAATGGTCATACAAAAACAAAAGAAGTAAAAATGAATATCAGGGAGGGCATACATGAATTAAGCACTGAAATCGTAGTTTATAAATCTTGTAAATGAGAAACATTTCCAACAGACAAATGTTTTAGTAGTATGTTAATCACTTCAATTAATAGGGCATGTGATACCGAGTATATCAAATCGGTAATGCTGGATTTGTTCATTTAATGATATCATACTGGAACAATTGTGAAACCCTATAATTTTATGAAGAAAAAAACCTGGCAATTCAAGAACGTGCTTTGTGACTAAGGTATGATCTTCGACTATAGTATTGTTACCCCAAAAGCTATTATAAGGCAAACGCTGCTTTTCACGATGGACACTTATCACAATTACATATAAATTCTTTAATTGTGAGAAATGGTGTATATGTACACACAAAAATATGCCGATACCACATAAACATTCAAAAATAATCACGAACAACCATAGTGGTTAGTTAATAACAGATGTTTCCAAATTTATTATTAAATATTTGGACTCCAGGTGTACAAGTTACTAAAATGACACTATGTAAAGTTGACAACGAAGTTACAATATACATTTACAACATGCAAAATCAAACGAACATGCAATATACATGTATATGTTTTCTGATATACTTTATGACCTTATGTTATTGTTTTTTACAGTAACTGCGCTGTGTAACATAGTTTACGCAAAGTATATATTTGTACATATCAGTTTTAAAGGGAGATGTGCAGGATTGATGAATGGAATAGATTTGCGAAAAGGGTTATTAATCAGTTGAATATCATTATTTGAAGCGCACATATTGATATACACCCGAAATATTTCAAACCAATATTTTATTTTAAAAAAGGATATATAAATGGTGTTTCCTATCCTATGCGACGCGCATAGGTTAGCTATTTTGGTATTTCCCGCGTAAAGCCGCGGTGGATTTTGGGATTGTCACGTGATCACTTCAACCAAAATACGCATTCGGTGTACCTTGCCGACTATCGACGTCGCTATTTGTTTCAAAATGCCTGGGCCACCACGAATACATGTAGTAAGCTCAGCGACGAGCTAAATATAGAATGATCGCTAAATATAGAATGTATTTTTGTATAGTGATTTCTTCAGTCGATTGTTTTCAGGTCCGGTAAAATGGTAAAATTAACCGAAAACTTCCTCCTAGAGGGTTTGAAATGTAGAGTTTAGTGAAAAGTACACGTAAGTGTTACATAGATCGATCTGTTAACGATTTTACCGAGAACACCTGCTCGGCCCTGCACATCTCCCTTTAAATTATTTAAGGAAACGAATTAAGACCATGCTTCTTGATTGGTCTTCAACCATTTCATTAACAGTCATAAATTATTTTTTAATTATTTATGTACTTTTTATCTTTTTTTCCAGTAGTAATTCGCATATTCCAACTTACTGTCATCTGACGTTATCATACATTGAAAAAGATCCATGAATCTGAAATTAGTATTAACCCGTATTTTAGTACAGGTTGCTATAAGATCAAGTGGTAAGTGGGTAATTTTTTATAATAACAAATATTAAGCCAGTTTAGACACAGTGTCAAGTCCTTTATAACTCGTTTAGCTATAGAATCAATATTTCTGAACGCCATACATTACTTAGAAACACAAACCAAGGGTCGTGAACGTTGCTTGCTGAAAAAGGAAATATTTCGATGTCATTTTAAAAAAAAAACTTTATTTCTTGTGTTTAATTAATACATCGCGGGGCCCAGTAGGAAGCATACATATGCTAATAATCTAAGTCTGCGGTATATTTTGAATGCTAATTTTAAAAAAGTATACTTTTTGCTGTTAATCAGTTGTAATGTCTGAATTTTGATACTTTACAAATGAAAATCTTTTAAGATATCTATGCTAAGGGTATAACATTATCGCCAGGATCAGTAGACGTTTGGGTAGATTCAGATGTCACATTATATTGCACGGACCATGCTGGTAATCTGGAGGCTGTTGGATGGGAGAAGAATAAAATCAGAGTGGCCATGCACAGAAACGGAACTATATGTAAAGCATATGGGTTTCTTACTGATGAGAAACATTATTCATATAGCTGCAATAACCAGACAACGTTTTCTGTAACGGTGAAGAAGATAACCGGTAACCAAAACGGCGATATATGGAAATGCTTGGATATATTTTCAAAAGAAAGTAATAATGTGACTATCTTCGTTAAAGGTAACTTTTTTCTTTGACCGTGAATTTGTAATTTTGTAAAATGTGTTTGTTGTTTTTTGGTTTTGCTCAATTATATTGATACGCACAGCATCTTAAGATTATTCTAATGGTAACCTCATCATGATGAAATATTTTAAGACAATTCTTGCCACATATCAAGTTGCATCCTTGACTCATGCCGTAATTTCTTAATTTACATTCGTACTATGATTATGTAAAAAGAACCCCTGAAATGTTATATTGTTGATCATCTTTTAAACAGAAACAATTTTATAACAGTTCCCCCACAGGTAGTCACGATCTCACCGGAACAAAACGTATTTACTACTGCAGAAAACGAAACATTTCCTTCTCTTAGTTGCACATCGAACAAATGCAGACCAGAACCAATGTTTATGTGGTATACGGACCGTAACACGAAATCCAGAGAAGATGATATTCTAATATGGCAGGATAAATTCCGCTCAGTTTCAAACTCTATAATACAGAGCTACACCAGCACGTTTGACTTCGCACCAAACAGAACAATAAATGGATGGTACATCTTTTGTGTTGCGAAAAACGAAAGTACTGAGTTTGCTATTTCAGACAAGATGTTGCTAAATATAACATGTAAGATGTTTTAATCTTATTTATTTGTTTTTTGACGATACTTTTGAACACATATGCCATGCCTTTATGCATTTAATACACTAAGTAAATATGAATAATACTTGATTGTTTAATAGGTTTATTTCACCGAAAAATTATATATTTAACTGCAAAGCATAATATAAATCAAACCTTTTTGCAACATAAAAATGTTCGTTTGTAATAAAAATCATCTTGAATACGAGTAATCATAATTTAAAACAGATGCTCCAGACAGTCCACCGCGAATAATAAAACTAGACGAAAACGAATATAAAGTAACAGAAGGAAAA
>JAZAYU010001421.1:0-49095 GCA_038501625.1 Corbicula japonica
GTTAGCCCCCAGTGATTCCCACGGTAAAATTCTTTGGCATTTACCGTTACAAGGCGGTAACTCCTTTGGTTTTGTTTTTACCTATTGTTTGCTATGTCTTGCTCATATTGTAAAATTATGCTCTTTTTCCGCTCCATTTTGTTGTGTTATCTGAATATGGCTATTCTTGATGCATATTTCATTTTTTTGACAGATTCTAAACTGTAATTTCAGCTATAAGGATAGACAATTAGAATCATTGAATGTAAAAGCCACTAATTTATATTTGCAAACACTATATAATGGACATTGAAAAACATCGTCGTATGTCAATATTAAATTCTAAAATTTAAAAAAAAAACCTTGACGACTAATCACGTTTTCGTATGTCGATCGGTTTGAAAATGAAAAAAAAAGACAAAAGTTTGCCACAATGCAGATCACACAAAGAGTTCTGATTCTAAACAAAGATTTTGGTAAATATACGTCATAGTGACCAAGCAACTATACGTGTTTATGTTATTTTATTAACATAGAAATAAACAAATGCCATGTACCCAATCAATCATTCACAATGCCAGTAACTACATACATACACCAGATATACATTAATACATATCAATAAACAAATTAACTTTGATCAAGTCTAGAACAAGGTATCAAACATTACGTTGTAACTTGGTCACATGACTGCTATGTATAGAACTTAAAACACCATTCAGCTTGACAATGCGTTTAGATGTTTTATATGGTTTTGTGTTCTTGCATGCAACATTGTCGAGTTGTTAAATGAGTTGAAGCTTATTCACAAACACAACTTGTACTTGTGTGTTCATATGAGAACGTGCTGGGGAAAGTGTGAGGTTTGTGCCATCTTTTCCTCTCCACTTTTTGACATTTTAAGTGTCAAATCAATAAAAGTTTCTATCTGTTACTTTAATTGTTACTTTAATATGCGAGCGGCGCCCCGGTTGGCGACAAGCAATGAATCATTATAGCGTGTATGTACAGATTAGTCATATTTATGTTCTTTTGAACAGCTCAACCTGCCTTAGCAGCCACCTGCGAATAGCAACAACCTGTCCAAAACAGTCAGTTTGAATTTGTCCTAAACTGACATTTTGTTCTTAATTTTACTTGTCCTGAATTGACACCTGTGTTAAGCAGCCACTTTTTGTCACTCTCTTGGGTGGCTGCTTAAGACAGTTTTGACTGTATATTAAAGATAGATGAATATTTGTTTACAATATTTGTGATTATTTTTGTCTTTACTGCGAAAAGGAACATCCCAGTTCAGATAGGCGCACCTGTGATCTCGTTCACGTTCCATCCTAGAGACGACAGAAAGCTCGACACTCCAGTTCTAATTAGATTTCAGCTCTTTAAGGCAAGTTTTATCTTCAAAACAGATCAAAATCAGATCCGATAAGTTTTAGCATAAGAAATATAAGTTACTAAGCAAAGTTGTATACGACCAATCAAAATTTCTACATACACATGTTATTTGGGGCGCGTCACGGGAAAAGGTACCTTCGGGACAGTTGACGTCAATCTTTGAAATGACGTCATTAATTATCGCAGACGACATTATTTGTTATGCATTTCGCGGTAAAATACCATTTATTGTCAAAATTTTAGTTATAAGTAATTGATTTATGTTTGTAAGTTCTTTCTAAATTGAGTAAAAACTAAAATATCACTAAAAATGACCGAAGGAACCTTTTCCCGTGACGCGCCCCATTTTATAATGCAGACGCTGAAACAATAAGATTATTGGTCTGAAAGTAGCCAGTAGTAAGTTTAGTTGCGATTACTCCATCGTCTAAGCATGTAGGCCTGTAAGTGGTGTATTCAATAAAGCTGTCGCAGCTCTAAGAAATTATATTGACAAATAGTAATAAGAAAAAGATAATTCTCTTAGTATTTCTTAAATAATAAGGACTAAAATGCCAGACTTATCCTATTAGATCGAGCTTCCGGTGATTTGGCTCAACATCAAAACTTGTTATGTTATTATTTGACTTTTTTACTTCAATATTAGATTTCTTTGAAGCAACTCAAGCCATGTCTTTTGCTGAACTTTATAGCGTCATATCAATACGTAGTGATGCTGTTACATAAAGAATAAGTTTTAACATAAAATGAGATTTAATATAATTGCTGACATAACACGTGACAGTTATTGGTAACTAACGCATGTCACAGTCAGTGTCGGATGAAGTGTTGTTGATATATACCAGGTGAATGATACATTTAATAGTATTGCTATTTTCTTTTCAGAACTCCTCGTTTGATCCAGTTTGCTCATTTTGGAAAAAGGAAAATAGGTTTGCTATATAATTAATACTTAACATGTAATTTGTTTTAATACATTCAAAACTTGGAGTTTTGGATGGACACATAAAGCAGTCGTTAGCACTGAAATGGGTATTGAAAGTTCTCATACACAGACGTTCAATTCCGCGTCTAGTTAGAATTAAACGAAATGTTTAAAACTGTTAGGTTTGTTCGATCCGCAATCGAAATAAAACGAGGCTCTATAACATCTTTTTAAGAATGGCTTTTGGAATAGCCACGTCAACGACAAAGCGAATGGCGGCAATCATTTTTGCAACAACTCATAGAAAACGTGCGTGCTCGTTCACGTCACAAGCTAAAACATCGTTCACAGTATAATAAATTGTAAGCGCATTTTTCTGTGTGCATGCCTCTTTTCGTAACACACTGCGTATCGTTGGTAATATTGATTCATTAGATGAATTAGACTTCATGTTAAACTGTAAATTTTAACAAAACCAAAAACCATTTTGGCATACGTAATTGTCTTCGTTGTGAAACTCTAACAATTTCTTACATGTGCAGAGTCATGTTATTCATTTGAGAAATTACTAATGTAATGCTGGGTTACACGATCCTTTGATTTTATCATGATACACCGTTGTTGATTCCATTAAATCGAAATATTACGGAACCAGAATGATAATACATATCTTTTCATTATTTTTTATTCCAAGAGAATTATATGAAATATGCGGTCCTAAAAACTGAACTTCCGAAAACCCTTTTATACAAAACTTTCACTTTTGGTTCAGTTGCTTTGGAAGAAAATATATTCACGTAAAACGTTTTCCCGTACATTAAATCAATTCTATCATCGGCAACGCCCTTTGAAGGAGGCATTGAACACGATATTTATGTTTATGAAAGTTTTCAGTTTCGATCAAGCCCTAAGGCGACGTGGACAGTAATATGCATTTGGATTTGTGCTCATGAACAGGCTAAATAAACCGAGCCTGCAATTTTTTTATATTAGTCGTGTTCGGTGGCTTCCAAAGTTTCTTTTTTTTTGGATCTGTTTGAAAGTATTCAAATCGAAAAATATCTAAATATTGCAGTCTCGGTTTGAGAAAGGGAAAATGCAAGAGAGCTATGACAAACTGATATCTTGTATTCTGGTGTTTAGTTCTAGCGGTGGATATTGGTCATCAGATGGCTGCTGGCTGGTTAGTTATGACAAACCAAACTGATATCATGTATTATGGTGTGTTTAGTTCTAGCGGTGGATACTGGTCATCTGATGGCTGCTGGCTGGTTAGTTATGACAAACATATCATGTATTATGGTGTGTTTAGTTCTAGCGGTGGATACTGGTCATCTGATGGCTGCTGGCTGGCTAGTTATGACGAGGCAGAAGGAATAATTGAATGCAAATGTGACCATCTTACCAAGTTCGCATTCCTGTTACGTCTCTCCAAGAAACTGGTATGGTGTAAAGAAAAGTCTTGGAGAAAAACAATCACGACACAACGAACTGTCTGTTTTAGTATCGATAACCGTTTTAATCATTATATGTATTTGTTTACGCAAGCGTTACTCTCTTCAACGCTTTTGTTTGTTAATGCATCATAATATATTTTGGATACCGTATTGAAAAGCAGGTTTCAGATTATTAAGAAAGTCACGAAAAAACCTACAGGGCATACGTTTTTATCCATTACCTCATTTTGGTTTTTGCGAAACAGTATCTACATCCCGAATGCAATTCCATTAATTAGACCAGAGTTCATTGATTGAGAGAGGATGTAAACACGACTTAAAGGGGAATAGTTACTTGGAATTTGAAATCTCATAGTTATAAAATGAAATATTCATATCAGATATGGCCACGTTCAAAAGACACAGAATATCCTTACATGCAAAACCTAGATAGGAAAAGAGAGCAGGGGTCATTAAATGGTTAACTACATAACACACTCCACAAACAACGAAAATGAGAACCCGAGGAATTACCGCCTAAGAACGGTCAGTGGCAAAACAATTTGTCACTTAGTGTTTTAGGTTCTTTGGGTGAAACACACACTTGCCTCATCAGGTTTCCTTTTGAGCAACCATGTCCAAGTTGTCTTGGTGAAACGACGACAACCCTACCATCATCCCAGGAATCACTTCTGTTATTCTGTTTGCAACGGTCAAGAAATTATTAAAAACATGAAAAAAAGAACTTTGAAGAGATCATCCGGCGTTATATTAACAACTATATATGATTACGTAAATTAAATTTAAAAGAAATTAGTCGTTTTACATTTTATTTTCAAACTGTGATTGTTTCATGCCTGCGTTAATTTAGGATATTTTGTAACATACATATTTAAATTGTATAGTCATCTTCACATAAATTTTATATAATTAAAAAAACCTCATATGATTCAATAGACGTGATGGTATAATACTTATATATATGTATGTGTAACAAAGCCTGGTCTACACATTTCAGCTCGGTAAGCTTGGCATAGTTCTGAGTAATATCTCAATGGTTGGCTGTGTAGTCTCCATGCTGGAGTTGTTGATCACCATTGTTGAACGCGTTCACTCCTGGAGGTAACGTATATTATCATGCACTTGTTTATCACCATCGTTGAACGCGTTCATTCCTGGGGGTAACGTATATTATTACATGTGTTACTATAAATAGTAACAAATAATGACCAAAATGCCCGGGTACTTTGCATGATAAAGGGCGGGCAGAAAACCTGATATCGCGGGCCGAAAACCTGATATCGCGGGCCGAAATCCCGTATCACGAATTATGGCACGTGGTTACCATTGATACAGGATTTAACTTTTACATTTCAAGATGGCGACGAATTAATCGATCAGGTCTCATTCAAGTTTTTCGGACCTAGATGCAACAAGTAGCATATTTAAAAAAGAACATGCATGCTAACATGAGACATATCTAAGAGCGATAACAATGACAATAGAAACATGGAGAAATAGTACATACCTGGGGACAACCAAGAACAAAAAGCACTGCAATTTCAGAATCATGTTCCTTCATATTTCCTTTAGGCTTTATGCCCATTATTCTTTGAAACAAGATATTCCTATTATATACCTACGGTAAATTTGTTGAATTGAAGCTCGCAGCAGCGTTATGAGAATGAAACACTTAAGGAATGATTCTTATTTTGGTGCGGTTCATGCAGATTGGACGTGCACGCGAGAGCTGGCAAATCCATAAAGCGCGCTAGCGCTTTATGGTAAATTTGCCAGCTCTCGCGTGCACGTCCAATCTGCATGAACCGCACCAAAATAAGAATCATTACTTATATTTACATTTTATTCATTTTTTCTTTAAATAAACTTAAGTCGAACGCTTTCAAAAATTAGTATTAAGTGAAAAGGGGGAGTAATACGTGGGAGTTTTCAATAGTAACAGCCATTACGTTACTGACGTCATTACGGGTCATGCGGTTCATGCAAAATGAACCGAATTTTTTTAAACAAAAAAATCAATAGGAATGTAAATATTCACAAATAACAGCCTTTACATACCCATACCGCTGTAAAACACTTCCAGAAATCACATTTTCACAATCCCATATCTTGCACATTTTTTTCAAATCGTTCGACGACATAGATGTAATCACTTAAAAAAATAAAACCAAACAATCAACCGACATCAACTTGCTCTGTTACAGTTTCAAAATGTAAACAATCTTTAATTACGTCACAAAACTCTATATGACGTAGTAGCGAAAGCATTTATCGTGACGTAGTTAATTAATGAATAGATAAGTGCTCAGTAAATATATCAATTAACAGAGCAGGAAATGGCAAACATTGATATCAGCCCGCCAAATGTAATTAAAAGGTTATAAACCGGTGTTAAAGGGCCGGGAGGTGATATCGGCCCGGCCCAGCAACATAGGCCCTCGAGCTAAAGCTCTCGGGCCAATATTGCTCTTCCGGGCCGATATCACCTCCCGGCCCTTGAACACCGGTTAATAACCTCTTATTATCATGCACTTGTTTATTACCATTGTTGAACGCGTTCTCTCCTGGAGGACACGTATATTATCCTCCTGGAGGTAACGTATATCATGAACTTGTTCATCACCATCGTTGATAGCGTTCACTCCTGGGGGTAACATATATTATCATGCACTTGTTTATCACCATTGTTGAACGCGTTCACTCCTAGGGGTAACGTATACTATCATGCACTTGTTTATCATCATTGTTGTACGCGTTCATTTCTGGGGGTAACGTATATTATCATGCACTTGCTTATCACCATTGTTGAACGCGTTCACTCCTGGGGGTAACTTATATTATCATGCACTTGTTTATCACCATCGTTGAACGCGTTCACTCCTGGGGGTAACGGATATTATCATGCACTTGTTTATCACCATCGTTGAACGCGTTCACTCATGGAGGTAACGTATATTATCATGCACTTGTTTATCACCATTGTTGAACGCGTTCACTCCTGGAGGTAACGTATATTATCATGCACTTGTTTATCACTTTCGTTGGACGCGTTCACTCCTGGAGGTAACGTATATTATCATGCACTAGTTGATCACCATTGTTGAACGCGTTCACTCCTGGAGGAAACGTATATTATCATGCACTTGTTTATAACCATCGTTGAACGTGTTTACTCCTGGAGGTAAAGAATATTATCATGCACTTGTGTATCACCATTGTTGAACGCGTTCACTCCTGGGGGAAACATATATTATCATGCACTTGTTAATCACCATTGTTGAACGCGTTTACTACTTCGAGGTAACGTATATTATCATGCACTTGTTTATCACCATTGTTGAACGCGTTCACTCCTGTGGGTAACGTATATTATCATGCAATCGTTTATCACCATCGTTGAACGCGTTTACTCCTGGGGGTAACGTATATTATCATACACTTGCTCATCACCATTGTTGAACGTGTTTACTCCTGGGGGTAACGGATATTATCATGCACTTGTTTATCACCATCGTTGAACGCGTTCACTCCTGGAGGTAACGTATATTATCATGGACTTGTTTATCACTATTGTTAAACGCGTTCACTCCTGGAGGTAACGTATATTATCATGCACTTGTTTATCACCATTGTTGAATGTGTGCACTCCTGGAGGTAACGTATATAATCATGCACTTGTTCATCACCATCGTTGAACGCATTCACTCCTGGAGGTAACGTATATTATCATGCACTTGTTTATCACAATCGTTGAACGCGTTTACTCCTGGAGGTAACGTATAATTATTATGATGCACTTGTTTATCACCACCGTTGAACGCGTTTACTCCTGGAGGCAACATATATTGTCATGCACTTGTTTATCACCATCGTTGAACGCGTTTACTCCTGGAGGTAACGTATATTATCATGCACTTGTTTATCACCATCGTTGAACGCGTTTACTCCTGGAGGTAAAGTATATTATCATGGACTTGTTTATCACCATTGTTGAACGTGTTCACTACTGGAGGTATCGTATATTATCATGCACTTGTTTATCATCATCGTTGAACGCGTTTACTGCTGGAGATAACGGATATTATCATGCACTTGTTAATCACCATCGTTGAACGCGGTCACTCCTGGAGGTAAAGTACATTATGCAACTATTAGAAGGTTCACTTACAGCGATGATCTGATATTTTTATTAGTTATAAACCGATAACACTTTTAAGCTCCGCTCACTTTGGCGCGCTTTATACAGGAGTTAACGTAAATTATCATGCATATGTTATAAGTTTCAGCGATGAACTGATGTTTTCATAATTAACTAATAAAACATCTGATAACACTTTTAAGCTCCGCGAACTTTGACGCGCCATATACTAGAGTGATCTGATATTTTCATAGTAATAGTCACTTACCGATAACCCTAAAATTAAGCTCTTGACAATAATGATGATTATTATGATAATGAACTGATGATCAGCTGTTGCTGCTGCTGTTAAAATGATAAAAATCATAACAGTTATGTAAATGTTATACATTAATGATAAATCGGTCCACACTGGGGCATGCAGCGTCTTCACTCGGTTGCATTAAATCTATTTTCAGAAAAGCGAAATCGAAATCAGACAATCTACTTAAAGTAAATTTATGTTGTACGTTGTTGGTGGCGGACATATTGTTCACGACAGGAATTGATCAAACTGACTACAAGGTAACATTTGTCATACTCGATATTACTTTTTCAAAGTACAGTAGAGTTGTTTGTGCCGTGCGGCGGATGTAAAGAGTATCCCCGTACATTGGATCAGTGCCGTTATCAGTGACCTCCTTTGAAGGTCGTTGGACACAATACTTATGTATGTTTATAGGACATCTAAAATCACTATTCAATATTCCATCCTGAATAGTTTTGGATATTGTTCAATCACTCTTTGGCATTATCCGGATATCAAGGATTAATATATAGTGTTTGAAAAAAAAGAGTAAAAAAACGCATATCAGGAAATGCCTCATTCGGCAGACACAGGCTCCCCACACAGCCAAGAAGAAGAGAGGAAGAGAGAGCATGATTAATAAAAAGACCAAATTCAAAACAGACACTATAAACAATTAACAAAATGAGAACCTGAGGGGTTACCGCCTTGGAAAGGTCAGTGGCAAAACAATTTGCCACTTGGGGTTTAAACCAGATTCTATGGTGCACCATTCTCACACTTCCCCCCCAACAGGTTCTCATATCAACACATAAGTACATGTTGTCTTGGTGAAATAACTCCAACACACCCATCAGCTCAACAATGTTGTATGCATATAAAACATAAGAAGCTATTAGCATTGCAAAGCCAAAGGGGTGGGTACTTAATGATCTTACCGAGACCAGAGCCCCAAGTGTAAATTGGCAAGACACGATGACAGAGATGAACATAATCGAGCTTCTATGATCTTTTAAGAAAAGATTTCCCCATAAACGTTCATAAACTCTCAAACCCATGCCACCGCCGTGCAACCAAATGGGTAAGCATAATGATCAACATATGAAGGGTTGATCACCAGGCCTGCAGAGCGCTTTAGAATATCATGTTGGTAACGTTTTCTTTTGAATTAACAGATGGTTTTTTACGAATAACCGAGAGAAATTAACATTGTCTTTTATTTTCTTAAGTACATGTGACTTGATGTTGATTTTTGTTTATTTTCAAGACGGCCTGCACGACTGTTGCAACTCTACTACAATTTGATCATTTAGCAGCGTTTTTCTCTTTGTTTTTAAAGCGTCAAGCGGCTGTTGCAGGTCTATAAAATTTTGTGTATTAAGCAGCGTTTTTCTGTTACAGCTTAATTACATTTGTATACTAAGAAGCGTTTTTTTTCTGATTGCATTTTAAAAAAAGGCATGCAATGCTATTGCATGTCTTCTCCGTTTTGTATATTTAGCAGCGTTTTTCTGTTTGATTTAAGGCGGCCTGCACGGCTGTTGCAGTTCTTCTACATTTTGTGTGTTTAGCAGCGTTTTTTACCACGCTTGCTCAAGGACTATGCATTGCCTACGTTGTCATCAAACAATCGGTTGAATCCAGAGAACATCTTATTACACCACTTGCCGTTGCTGTTTATGGTACGTCATTCAGCATCGTCATTTCTGGGATTTACGTCAATGCTTCGATGACAGTCTTTTCTCCTTACGTATAGATTAATAAGTCGGGCTTTACCTAATTGACATATCCATGCATTATGCGGCGGTGGAGGGGCGTATTTGAACGACGTCCCGTGACAAATTCTGAGAAATATCACAAGCAGCTATTTATCATAATCACAAACTATAAATGAAAAAGAAAAATGGCAGCGTTTTACTTGAATCATTATTCTGGTTGTTTTTAGTCATCTTGTACATTTTGTACAAAAAGACTTTATCAAATTGCTTTATCTTTGTTAAACGCATTTTCACAATAACGTTTAAAGCCTTCATTGCGTTTAATCGATATAATAATGTGTTCTTACGTTCGCGAACTAAATATGCACATCAGGAACTGCCACACCCAGAAAACCCTGCAGATATTTAGCCTCCCCACCCAGCAAAAATGTAGAGAGAGCAGGAGAGCATGGGGTTATAAGATTAATTTAATTTAAATAAGACAACACAAACAGTTAACGATAACCTGTAGGTTCCAACAGGTTTACATATCAGGAAAAGCCATTCCCAGAAAACATTCTCCCCGTTCCAAACACACAGAGCCAAAACGTTGAGGGGAAAAATCGTCCACTTACCTCACACTTGCCAAAACTAATTTTTAAATTATTTAGACCCAACAGACTAGAAATGTATACAAATTGCTATTTACATTATGCTGTGTTAGCATTTATATAAAATATTGAAATAATTACAACACCTTTCAGTAATTTCGGGGGTAACTGTTGCTGTATCGGTCGGAGCTGTACAATTAGAAGGCTACGGGACGTCAAAATTGTAAGAAACTACCAATTATATAGCTTAAAGCATATGTAACTTCAGATAAGATTTGACAGAATATGAAAAATGTGTATTTATCTTTTAAATGTCAAGTTAAATAATGATAAGAAACTCACGAAATAAATGGAGCTATAAAATGCTGAAAGCCCGACAAATGACTCTTGTTCGGGTTGTCCCGGCTAGCTCAGTCGATAGAGTTGTCGGAATTGCATGCTTATGCGCTTTCGCCGTGTGACGATCCGGGTTCGCTTCCAGGTAGAGGCAATATCATTTGTATACCAGATGGGTTTTCTAAAACATCACAAACTATCAACGACTATGAGAAACCGAGGGTTCCCGAGTTAGCAGACGTTTTAAAATCAATTTCGAATGAAATTCTGTATCTGGGACCTTGAGAATTTAAATTTCGGATTCTAAAGTGTTAAGAGATGTCATGTTTTTCACTTGTTCAACCTCAGAGCTTTCTCGTAAATTTCTAAAACATGTAGTTACGTTTAGAAATATTATTTTTAAGAGTTGGGAAGGGGTAGGAGTCATAGCCCATGAAAATTGTATTCAAAAGGTAACATAATAATCAAAATATATTTAAATTATAAAAAACAAAAATAAAAAGCAATTGATATCGAAACCAGGTGATCGCACAATCCTGATGTTTGTTTTTAAATTCCAGCTGCTGGTTATCATCTGAATCTGGACTTATATGGGCGTTTATCGGTCCTTTCCTTGGTATTTTATTTGTGAGTATTTTCTTCACATACGGTATCACTTTCATAAACAGATTGTATGTCTATCTTCCTCGTACACGGACTATTTTAGCTTCATAAGATTATTCTTCTTATTAGGAGAGGAAATATTTATTTTTCAACGAATTCCAGTCATTCAAGGGTCTAATATAAAAAACTGAGTTTAGAGACCAGTCTCAAATCTCAAGTATTTGATTGACTAAAATGTAGACCAGTCGCCATTTCAACCAATCAGATGCTTAAAATTTGAGACTGATCTCCAGATTTAGTTTTTATGATCTTGTGCACAGGCGTACCACTTTTACTCTAACACGCTTGACTTTGTTTGAGAGTGTTATCTAAGCAAGGATGCCATTGAATAATAATGGTGTCATCCGCTACTTCAAAAATGTTTCTTATACATAAAATTATGAAATCCGGGTGATATAAACTGTTACTTTACATGCATACCATTAGTTCCAGATGATGCCATTGGTTTTCTTTACATTTGCAACTGAGTTACATTTAAGAGATTTGAACTGCTTCGCTTCAGTGTTGTTATCAGTTTCAATTACCTCCCTTGATGGTAATATGCTAATTTCAAACCATGCAGAAAGTCAATTATTGTAGGTGGTAATATAAAGGTAGGGATTATTCTAGCGCGGAAGGGGCGTCCGTGGCCGAGTGGTTAAGGTTTCCGTCTGAGAATCACTTGCCCCTCACCGCTGTGAGTTCGAGACCTACCAGGGTCAAGATCTTTCATGTGAGGAAGCAAACCAGCTAGCTTGCGGAACGTCGGTGGTTCTACCCAGGTGCCCGCTCGAGCATGAAAATTGCCCGGAGGGGCACCTGGGGTCTTCCTCCACCAAGGAAATCTGGTATGTCCACACCATAATGTCCTCGTTCAGAGGCGGGAGGGACATAAAACTGGGAAGTAACAACAACAACAAAAATTCTAGCGCGGAATAGAATGGCGCCCCGCCCTGCCCCTTTTAAGCTCCGCCCTTTTGCCCGAACGAAGCTAGCAAACCGCGCCCTCCTGCCTTAATAATGCCCATCTATAATTGCAATCATAGATGTCAATCACTTCTTTAATGATCGTAATGCCCCGATCTGACACCTTTTTAAATCCTGTCTAACACTGCTTTAAATGATCATACCACGCCATTTCCGCTAACTGATTGCATCCAGCGTACATGTAGCGCGATAAAACTGATCGAGAATAAACAAGTGAATATACAAGCATAAAACTGATTGATGACAGATTAGACCATAACTCGAAAATTCTATCACGTAAAATGAATGACGATAATCTAAATTTGCAACAAGGTTTTTAAACAGCGTCCCTTGATACATGTATATGTCGGCTTTCTTCTTTGATCTGTGTCCCGTGCAACCGACAAATAAAACAAAACCGTAGTTATTGAATCTTAAGTTATGTGCTTGTATTTGAGGTAACATTAATGAAGACACATAGGTATAATAGGGATAAACTTTTATGCCGCCGTCAGTAATACTAGGAATGTATAACATCAACGTTTACATATTTCTGATAATACGAATTTTTCTTGCGGGGTTTACAAATTGTTGCGCAAAGCGTAAATACCGACGACCGAACTTTGAATACTAATTCTGAAATTATTTTCAACTGAATTATAGTTTAAAATGCGAAAAAAATTTTAATTTTGGTAAAGGCTTTATCATAACTTTTTTAACAGTCAAGAAATCGAATCCGAATCGTAACACGAAATCTACAAGTTCACGGACGTCGATCCGTTTTTGCCGATTTATTTTAACAAGTTGCGTTTAAAACTAATAGGAGAGATTGCTTTTTATGGAATGAATGATTTTTTATCGAGTAATAGGATAAGCAAAGCTATAATTTGCCGAAAAAGAAATAAATTCCACGTTTAGTAATGAAAACTGGTGGATTTGCCTACATTCTGCTTTTGATTTTGTCCGCTAAAATAACACAATTTAAAACTCAATTCAACAGTCACAAATGTTCTAAAATATTATGATCACATATTTCTATTAATGCAATTAATTTGCTGGCGAAAAACTTCATCAACACACCGAAAATCTATAGTTTGGGTAAGTGTATATGATTTCAGATAGTCCGAAATTCGGATACGAATTTTAAACACTTTTTAAATGTAAAATTATTAAATAACCCGAATGATAAGTTTAATGTATCTGCAAGACAGCTAATGATGAATCAGTTTAAACATATAGAATTAAATGAAGAAATATAAAACTGTTTCAGTGTCAATTAACCATTCCAGTTTTGATACCCAAATTCCAGTTTGATATCACATGCATGCAGTTCTAGCAGGTTTTCACTATTTTAAGTTAGCACTTTTTACTGGCTAGATCCCTTATAAATAAAAGGATTAAGCTCATGGCATTATGCATCACTAACTATTGTTTGTGCTTTTTATCTCTAAAAAAGTTAAATAAGTGATACCAATACAATTTGAAGCAGCAAGTAAATATTCTGAAGAAAAACATGTACATAACTTGTACATTAACAATTTTAAGCATTTTTTTCTAAACAAAATCACGTTAGCGAAATATGCCCTGCCTGTGAGCAGTCAGCACCCTGCCCCTTTTTTGTGCCACCCTGCCCCTTTTTGAGGTCTAGAATAATCCCTATATAAAGGCATACTTGAACTATCCTTTTGGGGGATACTGAAGGTATGTTCAGTGTCTGTCTCTTGCACGGTTGGCTTTGTAGGGCTTTGAGGTTATACATTTTTATAAAACATGCTAACAATTGGGTTCAAACAGTGTCAGTTGTTAGTTTTACACGTATTTTACTAAGTCCAAACAGTATCGACTGTATGCCAGTGAGACCTGACTATACCAACCTTTACGTTAGATGATTTTACTAAGCCACAGGGCTCGAAAAATGTAACTGGTAACTGCATGATAATTGAGATAAGACTGTGTCACATGTTTTTAACCTGCATATTGAGATAAGACGGTGTCACTGCTTATCGAGTTAAGACGTTGTCAATTGTATTCTTACACACCACGCATATTGTTTCAAGACAGAGTCGCCTGTTCTTTTACCCGAGTCAAGACGGTGTCATATGTTCTTTTACCCGAGTCAAGACGCTGTAACCTGTTCTTTTACTTGCATTTCATTTGGACCAGCTGATGACAAATGTTAATTATACGGCCGTCATTTAGTCAAGAAGATATACTGTTTTACTTTGCATGCAAGGCATCAGGTCAAGTCGGTATCGGCTGATACCTGGTCTGAAGGTTATAAAACTGAGTTCAGCCAATCAGATTCCTGTTATTTGAGACTGATTTCCATGCTCAGTTTTATAACCTTGGGCACTAAACACACCATCTTGTGATAGATGGTACTGGCGCAATCAAACGGTTTGTTGTTTTATTGGCACAAGACAAAATACATCTAATTTGCAGATCAATATCGTAATTACACCAGCTGTCGTCTGCCGGAATCGTAAAAACGTAACGGGACTGCAAACATCTGACAAAGAAAACGTTAAGTACGTGTGGTATGTTTTATTCATTATTTGATAAGGATAATTATTATTCGATCAGTGTTGTTTTACATTTCGCTGTAAAAATAAAATTAGGTTTGAAAAAATATATAACAAAATAACCAATAAGTTATAAGAAAATAATAGATAATTGTAATATCTTTCCAAATATAGTAAGAACTAAAATGTCTAAAAATATGACCGAATGCACCTTTTCCCGTGACGCGACCCTTATCATGTTACACTTTTGTTTTAAACTAGGCAGTTTTTCTTTTAATTCATCAAGTCAAATAAAAGAATAATTTATGCTTGCGAGAAAGTGACTGTGACGTCACTGTGTCTAGTCTAACAGCATCTCTCCACCCCGTGTACTTTTCAGCAAGACTCACATTGTTGTTGTTGTTTTTTCAGAGCTGATCTCCGCAATTTGATGGTATTGATGCCCGTGATGGGGCTCACCTGGGTATTCGGAGTATTGTCTATCGCCGACGATCAGATCTTGTTTCAGTATTTGTTCGCAATCTTTAACGTCTTTCAAGTACGTTGGAATTTTTGTTAAACATGTGTTTTATTTTACGACCAGCAGTTAACCGCCCCCCCCCCCCCCCCCCCCGTTTCAAAAAAACATCGACAACAGAACACAAGAGATATATATTTGCATTGTTTGTTAAGAAATGTCAGCTTTATTCTTTGTAACTGATGTTTCTTTACCATATTATTAACGAGATATCAACAAAGGTAAATGCACTTGCGGTTGTAGTTAACTCATTTAAATCAACAAGAACGTACAATGAATTGTAAATAATATTTCCCATGCTGGGATTCGAACCCTTACAGTACGGCGACAGCGCCTCGCCATGTATAACCGATTACGCTACCGATAAGTTGGCCTAAACAATCTCCCAAAAAGTTGCAGAGTTGCGTTGACAATAAAATTCACAACCCTCTATTATCTGCATCACTTTTATTAAAGAATGTATGCCAGATTTTCACATGATGTGTCATCATTCACAATTGTCTTTTGACAAATGCATGTAGCATCCCTGGAAATGAATGTTTATAGACGGGTAAGAAAACTAGAAATATGCATATAATGAATGGCCACATTCAGAAAACACAGCCTCCCAACACAGCTAGTGAGCGGAGTACAAGAGATAGCATGTGTTTATTAAATGAACGTTTTAGAAAACGTAACTGTCAGAAGCAAACATTTGCCACGGGTAAATGCACCAACCGGACATATGCCCCCAATGTGACTATACAGAACTTTGGATTTTATCTTTATAATTCACCAGAACGCCTTTAATAAATGTTTATCTGTTTGCTTACATTTCGTTTTTAAACCAATGTGTTATGATTTTTCGACTTTGGTTCACGTCCATAACTCATTATACCATGAATATTTTCAGGGATTTTTGATCTTTATCTTCAATTGCTGTGTGGAAAACAAGGTAAATGTAAAGATAAGCTAAAAAAAGTAATATATGCATATCAGGAATCGTCACACTCACAAAACACAGTCTCCCCACGCAGCGAAAAAGAAGAGAGAGAGAGAGAGAGAGAGAGAGAGAGAGAGAGAGAGAGAGAGAGAGCATGTTTGTTATGTTTGGGGATACCGCCTTGGAACGGTCAGTGGCAAAACAAATTGCCACTGGGGGGTTTAAACCAGGTTCTAGGGTGCACCAACCTCACACTCGCCCCCAACAGGTTCTCATATCACAAAGCTATGCAAATGCGGCGGCATCCATGCAAGAGACCAACACAGTACTTACCATCTGTGTCTCCCCAAAGGGCAGGTTAAATGCATATATACAGTCAACCACATTGACATTCTGCATTGTTTGAAATTAGCATATTTCCGTCAAGGGAGGTAATTGAAACCACTACTCTGAAGTTAATTTAAGTTAATAATTCATCAACTGAGTTATAAAACTATTTCTTTATTAACTTGCAACACATAAAAGTTAATTGTTCTACGTGACACTGTACATTTCTGAAATACTTTACAGCATACATAATTGGATTAATAACTGGTTACTTGTTTAAGAAAATAAATGTCTTTTTTTTATTTTGCTTAGTATCAGAAGGCATGTAGAAGGTACAAATCCAGGATATGGAAGCAGTTTAAGTCATCTGAATCTGAGGAGAGCCCATCCGTAAGTTATCATTTATTACTATAATAAAGTATACTTTCAAAATGATGCCAATAGATAAAATTTAAATCTTTGTTTTCTAAACATATGATATACAAACACGGTTTACTTTTTTGTTTAACCATATATCAAAATTATATGCATATTTAATTGCTTTTTATGAATTTTGTAGGAATGTGCAATAGATGACGACCACGGGAAACCTTTAGAGCTGAGTATACGCCCATTAAATACGACTACCAAAGACATTTAGAACTGGGTATACCCCCTGTACATTCAACGACAACATATGTCTTCACATCTTATTCGACAAATTAATGGTGTATTAATTATATATATTGATATTTTTTTTATTTCACAATTGATAAAGAATCGATAGTTTTTTTTATAAGTAGTGGATATTGACTTTGGAACCTAACTAGCTAAAGATCATCTCAAACCATCCCGGCGAAAATGAGTGTTTGGGATGTTATCGTTACGGGTTCAAATGACGAAAATGAAGCGGATGCCCAGCGAAAATGTGTTTGGCAAGTTGGAATGACCCCTTCAAATGACATAATCAAATTAAGCGGATACCCAGCGCAAAATGAGCATTCTGGAAGTTGGCGTAACAGCTTTAAATGACGCATTCGGATAAAGCGGATGCCCAGCAAAAATGAGTTTTTGGGAAGTTGGGGTGACGCCTTCAAATTGCATCACCGGATTAAGCAGATGTCTTTGTTTATTATGCATGTTGTTGAACAATATACTAATAATCTAGTCATTTTTTATTCAAAAATCACCTTATATATTTAGAAACTAATACATATAATCGTTACTTATTTCTTTAAATCGCAACAACCAAAATCTTTCAAAACATCATCGAATACGAATGCTCACTCAGCGCTGAAAAATATGCCATCTATCGACTAAAATAAATCTGGTTTATTTCCTGCTCAAAGACTGTTTTGGGCATAATTTAAAGGAACCGACCACACATTAAGGTACTTAAAGAAGTTTGTCTTATAATGCATAAACTTGTTTTTACTATATCCTGCTTTATCCGGAAAATATATATAAATAAATATTTTTTTACAGAAAAACACAATGATGTCTGTCATTTTCCCACGTTCAAACCACGGAAATATACCCACTACAATCAGAGCCCACTTACCCGCTAAAAAGGAATAAAAAGTGGTACACAAAAATCCATCAAATTTCGAACTTTACAACGAATGCTATGTATTCTATAATCAAAGCGCTGAAAGCGTTGAAAGACTGGCGCGCTGGTTGAATCGAACTTGCCCTGCACAGATATCATTACTTTAAACATATGAAACTATGTGTGATTTTTTCGTTAAACTTTGTGACAGTTACTATCATCAACATTAGCAAATAATTCAGTATATTCAGGGATTTCAATAGATGCAGGTACTTGTATTTTGATGCAAGGAAATTAGGTTTTCCACTTTTAGGTTGGGCGTCTTTTTGATGCAGGAGCGTATGATAAGTGGTTAAATTTTGCTAGAATAACGATGATCAGGCTCCGCCACAACTGAGTAGTGTCAACAATGAAATGCACAAGGCTCACGTACCTTAAGAGACTGAAACAGTTACAATCTTAATTTTTACGTCGATCGCAACAATGCATTAACAAAAATATTCGCCAACTTACTGACGGTCTCCCCAGGATTTTTGGAAGGGTTGTCGCTGGACTGTTCGTGGATTTTAGCTCGCGAAACTTTATTTTTTAACTATCATTTTATACAGTTTTATATTTGTACCAAAGTTTACTGCAACAACTGTATATAGTACATAGATGTTTTTTTTAATCTCTTTAGAGCCAAGAAAGGTACAAAGTTAAAAAACATAAATAATAAGAAACAATGTGTAAACAGTATTTCAACATGTGTTTTAATTACATTAACTGATCTGATCTCATCAAGTTAAAATGTCCACTATATACTCTGTATAGTTAGTTTTTCACCTTCATTGTCCAAGATATCTCACACATCACTCACTGTTTCATTACGACTGACAGGATTAGGATTAAACTTTCAGACGCCTCTTTTTTCTTGGGCCCAAGTGCTGACTGCCTTATTATAATCAAACTTCAGTACATCAGGACCTTCCATGGATATCATTAACAATGAATTTAATGTTGAATTGTTAAGCCTGCTTCTAAGCTTTGTCTTCACTCTTGATAAGGTGGAAAAACCCTACTCACAATCTGAAATTAAATTAATTTACGATACCAGTAAACATATAGACAGCTTCATATATATAAAAATAATATCATAATAGGTATTCAGTTTACACAAACATGTATAATAATACATAATAAGGCCGGTTTCTCTTGAAATAAGATAGAATCGACGAGTCGTCGGTCTTTCGCGCATGCATACTTGAAAATATGTCTGACGAAAATGAACTGATCGTTACGATGATAGCGCAGTAGAATGTATTTCTTTTGCAATTTAAGTTCTAACAGCAACTTGCCAATAGATTTGTTTAAAACAAATTAATTATCGCGCAATTATTTTCATACATGTATACAGTACAATTTTCGAAGTGTTTGTCTTCTAATCACAGAACAAAGAATAACCAAATTATTACATATGATCGCATCTCATTAAAATCATTAAACATTATGTCAAACACACCCGCTATAAATTGAGAATATCAACAGTCGGCAGAGCCAAAATACGATCAAACGACACCGACAGACTTGCGAATTCACCCACGTGGAGAGGCGGAGTTATCCAGCTGATAGTAAAGAAATCGATTGTGATTGGTCAAATCGCCCATTGCTTAACCTTGAATGAGGTGTGTATTGCGACCTGTGTTTACAATGCAAGAAACAGAAAATTATGACATGTCGATTTTGAATAAACGGATGTCGGCGAATTTAACGCTTGTTTGGAAAAGATCAAAGCTTGTTAACGGTTGTCGGGCGCGACAACCGTTATGATAGCTGGGGAGAACAATGCCGGGCGGGGCCGGCCCGGTCCTTGAAAGCCGAGCAAAATCTCGATCCACAACAGCTCCAACCTAACCAAAATGGCAACCCACGCTATCTCCCGCTTGTCACGTGACTGATTTGTTTTTAATCGTTATTTTAATATCCTTTCATAGTTGTTCGAACAACAACATTAAATTGTTTTCTTGTTTTTATTTGTAGCATTATCTTTCAAAGTTCGCATTCCTTCTCGAAATATTTGCATTTACTTAAAATGCACTACTTTTTATGCCACCCAACTACGAAGTCTTTCAGGCGTAACTAAACTACTCATGCATATCCAGTTGCTTGTTCACTGCCGTAGCTGGTCGTGATTTCACTCTACATTTGTTAGCTGGCGTTTTTGGCATGGATGCTTCAAAATAACATGGAAACTTACTATCAATCGCTCAGCATTCTTGGAATGGTGTGCTGCATTGTGCTTCACACTTGTGTAGAACATTTCGGCCTGCTCTCGCGGTGACCACAAAACCCCACTTACTTGATACGCTCTCATGGTCGCAATGATACACCCGAAGTTAACGACGGCGCGTTGCCGTGTTCACGGCATCGTTACTTAAGACTGGCGCATGCGCCAGTCTAAACAATGAATTAGTCGGCAAGTCTGAGTTTGGTTAGCTGACCGTTGCGATGCGGTAACCCCAAAGATTCTCTTTATCGTAAATTGTTGGTGATGTCTTATTTGAAATTGATATTCTTATAAACACATTCTCTTTTTTTCCTCTCTAGTTTTTGGCTGTGGGGAGGCTTCTTTTCTGGGTGTGGAAATTCCTGATACGCATATTTCACTTTTTGAAACTTAACATAGTTGTTCGACATCACATTAGCAATTATCATGACAAGTTTCATAACTCTTGCCAACAGAAAAAGACAACACAAATACATTAACTATATTTTATTTGCCAAAGTAGATATAGAATGGAGTTTAGTTCTATTAATTCTATTTTTGTGCTAAGCGTTTTTCCTTTTTCTGTTATATTTTATACGCATTTTTATGAATGATTCTCTATTTTCTTGTGAATTTGCATTTTTAAGTTTTTGTTGCGCGGTTTCAAAATCTGTTTTTTTTCTTTTAATCATTCTGAATCAAACCACGTTGATTTTTCTTGCATACAATTAGAGTTATTATTTGTTATATGTGTTTTTGATATTTTTACCAAATACTGTACATGCATTTTCGTAAAAATATTCTGTTAATTGATCTACCTTTTATCGATGTGTTTAATTTATCTACCTTTTATCGATGTGTCATCATAGGTAGAAAAGTATAACCGTAGGTTATCGATATTGCTAATCAACAATCCCTGAAAATCAATCTTCAACTTTATCATCATTAAAAACTATTTTCGCTGGCTATAAGTATTACATGCAAAAATTTGTTTTCGACTTTGTGATGAATTGTGGCCTTTTTTATTTAACGCGAAATAAACTGCTCTATGGTCTGAGAACATATTATTTTCAATAATCTTCAATAATCTTAAAATCAGATATCGGCTCTGTGTCATTTATGTCAAATAAATGAAATTTGACGATTAGGGGTCCTATGAAAATAAAACAAGCAATTTAGAGCAATTTTCTGGTTACTTGACCTGTAATTGCATGAAATACATTGTAAGAAAATTAAGGATATCTTTCCCCTAACTGTTTTAACTGTTAATTAGATTTCTGAGACCAATTAAGTATACTTTTGTTAGTAAATATATCATGTTTATCAGCGTAATTTCTCTGTAATTTGGCACTTGTTATTTTTATCTCCCTTTTAATTTATAAGTTAAATGATACCCTTACACCATTGTTTCGGATATTAACCTGAATTAAACCTCTTATTTAATATAAATATTAAATATGGTGTTATAAAACAAAATGCATCATTAAAAAAATCAGATACTTAATTATTACATCCACATCTCTTATTTATTTTGAAAGATTCCGTTTTGTTTTTCGAATTAATCTTTCTTCTAAAGTTCTATATATACATTTAATATTTATTTCATTTTACGAACTACCATCTATGTGTGCGTTTATTTCACATTAAGCTAATTTTACACATATTGTTTTGATATTAGACATATTATTCTTACGCCAAGTGTCAACAGTGCCATTTCGACGCCCCTGTTGTTTTGATGTTTGTCAGTGTATATCATCCATATTGTTCGGAAGTTTGATAGCACATTTTATTTTGTCCTTGTTCATATTGTCTCTGGAAATTGTGTTTATGGATTGGTACTATCTTCAACACTGATGTCATCCTGGCATCCTGACGGAGATTCTTCTAACATTTTGCGAATTGTTTTTCGTTTCTTTGTGTAAAATAAAATAAGACCAATCTGGATTACATCTATAGTCAAAAAAATTATACTGCTTATAAATATTATAAATATTAATGTCCTAAGCCCGTCTACAAATTCTTTTTTTGAATAGGTGAAAAATAGTGAAAATTTTGGATTTACTTAGGTGTGTGTGGATTTAAAAATACGGATTTTATCACAAATTGAGTAGTTATATGTTATTATGTGGAAACTATGGTAAATAATGGAAAAAAGAAGCCTAAAGAGAGAAATAGTAGTGATGATAGTGACAGTGTAAACAAAAGCAAAGCTTTCAAACCAAGAGGCCCTTCAGAGGATCCAAATGTTTCTGTGAGTGATATTTTATGTCAGGCAAATTCTGTGTTGTACGATGAGAATGCTGATACGGAGAATAACACTAGTGTCTTTCTAGCGGATTTCTTTGACAATAAAATTCCAAGCGATATGGCGGAAGGTAAGGATCCCTCTAAGGAACCCTCTAACAAAGACTTGATGATCTATTTACAAAAAGGTGAAATATGCATATCAGGAATCACCACATTCAGAAAAAACAGCCTCCCCACACAGTCAAGAAGAAGTGAGGGAGAGAGCATGGTTAATAAAATGATCAGTTTCAAAAGAGACACCACTAACAATTAACAAAAATGAGAACCCGAGGGGTTACCGCCTTGGAACAGTCAGTGGCAAATCAAATTGCCACTGGGGGTTTAAACCAGGTTCTAGGGTGCACCAACCTCACACTTGCCCCAACAGGTTCTCATATCACAAAACAAATACACGTTGTCTTGGTGAAACAACTCCAACCCACTTATTGGCTCAACAGTGTTGCATGCAAAAGCACACAAACATATAAAACATAAGAATCTAATAGCATTGAAAAGCCAAAGGGCGGGTACTCAATGATCTTACAGAGACCAGAGCTCCTGGAGTAAAATCAGCAAGAACACGATGACAGGGATAAAAGAAACAAATCGAGCTTCTAGGTTCTTTTAAGAAAAGATTTCCCCATAAACCTTCATAAACTCTTAAACCCCTGCCACCGTCGTGCAACCAAAGAGGTAAGCATAATAATCAACTGTAGAAGGGTTAATCACCAGGCATGCAGAGCGCTGTAAAGTATCATGTTGGTAACCTTTCTTTTTAAATTTACAAATGGTTTTTACGAATGAACGGGAGAAATTAACATTGCCCTTTATCGTCTTAAGTTTATAAATTAAATCTCCATAAAAAACTGGCTACAAGGCATAAATAAGAGATTAGATGCGTTTGATGTTAAGTTAGGGTCATAGGGGAACTGAACAAAAAAGTGACTAATTTTGAGAAAGAGCTCAAGTCAATATGGGCTGCTTTAGACGATCCACGAAACGCGTCGAGGAGAGGGTTGCGAAGGTCGAGGACAGGACAGACGGCACGGACATTGCCATGGGTCTGCTTACAGATAAGGTGACACATCTGGACAAGGAGCGTGAGAGCTTACGTGACGAAGTGGCTTACTTGAAGTCACAGTCCATGCGGAACAATTTGGTGTTTACCAATGTCCCTGAAGACAACACCAGCGGAAGCGAGCCCGTGAAGGTTACCGAGCAGAAGTTAAGGCAACATTTACTTGACGCTATGAAGATTGCCAAGGAGACCGCAGACAGTATACACTTTGAGCGTGTTCATAGGTCGCCTGGGCATCCGGTTACAGGAAAAGTGAGGTCAATAAAAGCAAAGTTTACTTACTTTAAAGACCGTGAGTTTGTGAGAAAACAGTGGAAGGAACTAAGAGGCACCGCTTTCACAATGTATGAACAGTTACCACCGGAAGTTATTGCCAAGAGGAAAAACCTTATTCCGAAGTTAAAAGAGCCAGAGATCAAAAGAAGAACGCCTGGATAGCGTACGACACTTTGTACGTCGATGGTCGTCCGGTACGTGATTAGGGGGACGCCGGAGGTGAACTGTCCGTACTTTCGTGGAATGTACACGGGCTAACGAAAGATAAACAGTTAAACCCTGATTTTGTAAATATAATTGCTAAACACGATATTTGTTTTCTGTATGAAGCCTGGACCATTGTAATAAAACAGATGTAAATAAAATTATTTTGTGTGAGCGTAAGATATTCTATAAGAATATTGTTCGTAAGAAGAAAAATGCATGCTATAGGCGAAAAATGTTGGAGATTGAGAACTTGAAGAAAACTAAACCCAAAGATTTTTGGAAGTACTTTAAAAGTAGAAATAAGTTTGTTTCAAACAAAATAACTTTAGATACTTTTCGGGATTTTTTTGAAAACCTTAGTACAAATGTGTTTGATTGTACAAATGAAGAAGCCAACATTTTTGTGAAAATAATGATTTTGATTTACTTAATGAATCGTTCATAGAACTTGATCAACCTATAAGTGTTGACGAAATTTTGAATGCTGTTAAATGTTTAAAAAGAGAAAAGGCGTATGGTAGTGATTGTTTACTAAATGAATATTTTATAGAAAGTATTGATATATTATCCGCACATTTATGCGACTTATTTAATGGTATTTTAAATTCGGGTATTTATCCAGATAAATGGATGGAAGGTATTATAATCCCCTTACATAAAAAAGGAAACGCTGATGAAGTCAATAATTACAGAGGTATTATTCTCGTAAGCTGCTTTTCAAAGTTGTTTACCACTGTGTTGAACAAGCGACTTGAAAACTTTTGTAACGAGCAGAATATAATTTCGGATGCACAATTCGGATTTCATAAAGGAAAGTCTACAGTTGATGCAATATTTATTCTCATGTCATTAGTGCAAAAATATGTAAATGAAAATAAACGGTTTTATGTAATATTTGTCGATATGATGAAATGTTTTGATTCCATATAAAGAAATGCGTTGTGGCTTAAAATGTATAAATGTGGTATTCAAGGCAAAATACTTAGAATCATACATGTACCAGAAAAATAAATCTTGTGTCAAGTTGTGTTCCAATTATTCTGATTATTTCAACTATGCTGTCGGCTTGCGTCAAGGGGAGGTAATGTCGCCAATTTTGTTTTCTCTCTTTGTAGAAGACTTTGAATTGTTTCTCCAAAATAATGTTGAATCGGGTCTACATTTTGATAATATAGTATTAATATTATTGTTGTTCGCTGATGACATGACCATTGTAGGAAAAACTCCCGCGGAGATACAAGAGCATTTAGACACTTTATATAACTATTGTAATATGTGAGGTTTAAAAGTAAATACTTCTAAAACGAAAGTCATGGTTTTCCGCAAGAGGGGCGGGTTATTACCCACGGAGCATTGGACCTACCATGGTGATATTATCGATGTAGTAAATGATTTTAACTATCTTGGAACTGTTTTCAACTATACAGGGAATTTTGCTCTTAACCAAGAGCATTTAATTGGAAAAGCCCTTAAGGCAATGAATATTCTATTATGTAAATGTAAAGAATATGACCTTAGCCCGAAAATATTATGCCAGTTGTTTGATGCTTTTGTGGGTTCTATTTTAAACTATGCTTGTGAAATATGGGGAAATTCCAAATCTAAAGAAATTGAGAGAATCCATCTTAAATTTTGCAATTTGCACGACAACATTTACACGAGCAGCAGCAAAAACACAACCCGAAAATGATCGACAGAAACATCGTGGCCATAAAACCTTTATACAAGTGAGAGATTCTTTGTGTAAGTTCTGTGGATATCAAAATTAATTGTCTATTTTCATCAATTTCATACTTGTCTAAAGATTGTCTAACCGTATTTACTTCGATAATGTTAACGGCAATGCTAAAAAAAAACCTTATCATGTAAGCCAGATAGTTTCTTATTTTACAATTTTTGCAGAAACAACGACACCAGCAACGAAAAAAGCAACGTATGATAATCACGCCGACATCAAAACATTCGTCACAGCTTTCTTCTATGCACATCGCTTCCTCGCTCTCTAGCTCCATTATACGTATTAGTTAAACGTTATCAGTTATATAGTTATTTTAATTTCCATTAGTTTGAAAATAAAATAAATATAACAGTGTTGTAGCATTAAAGTAGTAAACGCTTATACTTTCTATTCCATTACAGATTAAATCAATGAAACTTTAACCGTAGTACGAACGTATAAAACTACTTCAATCATTCGCGAATAGTGTATATTTGTCTACCTGTTAAAATAGTATAAACCTAGAATAAATGTACACTACCAGACCGTCCTAGACTGGGAATTTACAAGAGAAACATATTAAAAAGAAATATGAAAATGGCGCAATACATACCACAGCAAGCAATGCCTGTCACCCCGTCTCCGAACAACTCAAAGCATGTTTACGACTCCTCTACAAATCAACGCTCATTGCCACTCCACAAACATTGCAGCGTATGTTACCCTTCCTCTCCGTTACCGCCTCCTCCCTATACTACAACAGCTCGGTCGTTCAATCTTCTAGCCAACAAACCAGTACTATGATCACGAGCCATTTAAGAGCCCTAAAACAACAACAACAACGAATGTAAGCTGTTGTGCTCAACATGTTTTCTTAAAAATATCCAACGTTTCTTTTCAGTATCTATTTAATTTCTTAACCTGTTTGGAATGAATATTACAAGCGATTGATAATACTAATTAACAAACATAGTGTAAATAATAATGACGCATTAGACATTATTTAACGGATAATATATATAAATTAGCCTTTCTTATTCATACATAATTATTAAAATACCGAATTATACATTCATTGTACAATTGTTGGATGCACAATTTATCTTATGTATTTATATTTCAATATCTGTTTCATCTACAATTATAAAACGGACTATGTTTTGAAATTAATAATTCTGGTGACATATACGAGGGTTGTCCCAATAAATCATAGACTATTTGAATAAAAAGAAAACTACTGATCACATGTTTTTGCAAATTTCACAGTTAGTTAAGACATCATTTGGTAACTTGTAGACGAAATATCAAAGAAAAATAGATTATCATAAAGAAATTGGAAACATTTTAACAAGACGACCTATCGACCAGCGGCGAACGTCACAACGCCATTACAATGCTCACACAGCATACCGTTACTCTTTCCTGAAGTAATCTTCAGTATGTTTGATACACTCGCGGTGTCTAATCACCAGACTATTAAATAAATTAATGAAACACTCAGTTGGAAGACTTTTGTTGAAGGCCAAGCTTTCTGATCTCGTCGCAGATCCCAAATTTGCGACCTATGAGCCAGAAAGTTAACAACGTCTACCGTAGCGAGGTCTGGCGAGTACGGGGGATGACTGATTCCGAGTATTATTTCCGATTCACCATGCAAAAAATTTCTGTGACACTTTTGTATACCAACGCTCTAGATATGAGGATGCTTTTAAACTTGATTTTGTTCCTTAAGCGTGTCTTTTGGCGTCAATTAGCTTTTATCACAATATTGGATGATTGAAATGTGCGCCGCGGCTTCTTCAAACGTCGCGATTTTCATTAGAAGTTAATATTTACTCATCAGCACGAAACAAGCACTACTCTTATACAAATTAAGGTAACATTTTGAAACTTTGCGGATTGATTTCAGAATGATCACCAATTAAGGAAACATTAACAATTTGCGACTAAAACGGCAATTTGTAATATATTAACTGTTTTAAGTAAATCATTTAATTCCGAATCATGGCGCTTTTTGACGTGCACCGCCGATCGCTATCACGGTTTAATAAAGTGTGAGTATTTTTTTATTTTAGTAGATTTTTCTTTGTAGTTCAGCATACTTGTTACCAAATGATGTCTTAACTACCTGTGAAATTTGCTTAATGATATGTTTAGTAGTTTTCTTTTTATTCAAAAAGTCTACGATTTATTGGGACAACCCTCGTATTTCATAATTATGTTCTTTACTTGTATATACATATGTCACGATGATAAAAAAATACTTACTAACTGATATTATGCGCTGATTGGTTAATGTCCATTTCTCAATATTTTGCTTTTTATCTTACTCAAATGACAAAACTTATTATAAATTTAATATTTATCATAATTAAAAATGGGGTTTCCAAGCAATGAAAGAGTACTACTATTCTGTTTTGCGGACATATGAAAAAAATTAGATATTAATAGAACAGTTGTATCAGTATTAAAGAACAAATCTTTTTTTATACAAAAGTTACACACCATGGTTCGTGCCCATTCAGTAAAGTTTGCATACTCTTTGACTTACAAGGTGCGGCGAACGTAGAGGTTCCGCTACGGCAAGTGCAAATCAAAGACCAGGAAACCAGCACTACACAAATGATTTGGAAAATCAAATGATAATTATATGGTGTGTTGCTTTTTGACAATCTTATGTAATAGAAACCAACTAGCGCTCCAGCTAGGCTTAAGACACTGTGCCCTTACCGAAACACTCCAGTAATTGTACAGTACTTTATCGAAGCAATGACTGCTAATAATACGCCTTTGCATGGATAATTGGAAGAGCAATGATTAGACTAGGGCATATATTTGAACATGAATTATGATTATTGTTTTTGTTTCAAAAAGTCAGTCCATCTTTGTTTTCAAATATAATGTCGATTCGACTTACAGACTCTCAGTTCACAATATCAGTCATTATGTTAAATGCCTAAGAACGGGAGATGAATGTAAGTTCAGCAAGGGCTTTGATGATAAAAAATAACGGCTTAGAAGTCTTTTTTTGACCAAATATGGATACATTTTGGAAGGTAAGTGCTTACGAGGATTGAGAGTCCCTTTTTTTGCATTTCTCTGGATAAATATACTGACCGGAATTTTCAAAAAGCTCATTTATATTCACAGATTTGCTTTGAAGTCCCCTCCCCACCCACTATATATTTATTGACATGCTACATGCTACATTTCGGTTATGACTTGAAATGAATAAGATGTTAATGCAATTTTTCGTTTTTGGCTTGTGAGCTGTAGTGCAGACCCTGATTGAACAGGCATGCTAATTTAATTAAACTACATATATAGTGTTATATTTAAGTTATATTTTGTGAGGTAATATGTTTTGTTTGATTTTTCCTCTGCGTTTAAATGGCTTGTGATCATTTGTGAAGTACACATTACCAGTCACATACATAACGAACTTCAATACCAACAGGTTTTACTATTATTTTAGTGCATTCTATCTGTAATATAAATTCGTATAGGACTCAATGCATGTTCTATACAAGCCACAACAAAAATCAAGAATTCCACGGGCATCACGAGTAATGAGGCAATAGAGTAGCACCCCTCAGACCGAAGTCCGAGGTTTAACATATTAGCTATTGGGTCAGAAGATCTCCTACCCTCATTCACACGATAAATACAGTCGTATATAGTCGTAAAATCGGATTCATCAATCTCATATATTAGATATATATCTTATCCTTCACTAACCTATTCTCTCTCTCTCTCTCTCTCTCTCTCTCTCTCTCTCTCTCTCTCTCGATTGGACACAGGTGTATAGTCGGATATATCAATTATAACTATTATTTTACATCTTATAAATCCTTATCTCATCCTATCCTATTCAGGTAGAGTCGACTCACCCATGAGTGCTGTAGAAATGGGCAAGGTTCCCGTAAAATCACCCTGAAACCCAAGTATTGGTTGCGAAAGTCGGATGCGAGGGAGGGATACGAATACCGCGTTCTTGAACCCTACTTTCGTTTCGCGACCTCGCTTCGTGTTGTCACGATCTCGCATCGTGTTTTCGCGATCTCGCATCATGGTTTGGTTTCGCGTTTTCGTGTCCTCGCCCAAGAGGTCGACCGGGCGAAAGAACGATAGAACATAGCATTGCCGTTTAAATTGCAGTAAGTACAATGGTATCGACAATGTTTAAATAATTAGGACAAACTTATTGATGAGATATTTTTCAAATAAAAAAAATAATTAACGATAATAAGCAAAATCGTTTTATTTCTTTACATTAAATATTATAAACTAATGTGCATATGTTATTTTAACGCAAGTAAATCATGCATATCTGTATTTGTGCAGGACATAAATATCAGTTGCTGAGGCAATATATCAAACCAAATACAACTTGATGAAATATTTACTATTTAAAATATTTTACATTGTTTACAAAAAAAGGTAATAAAAAATTATTTCCTCAAAAATGTGTTGAGGTTAGTTTACATTTCCATAGATATCCCCTTAAATCACATCAAAACATGTGTCTGTGAAGTTTGCATGTTTCATGCAGATGAAGATAACCTTTGCCGAACCCGGATCTCTGTTTCGTGCTGCACATGCACCAACAAGTGATAGTCAGTGAAAGAAAATCTAAGAAATTTTAATTAAAACATGATAGAGTTCTAGGGATCCATGATATATCTTTCCATTTGCCAAATTAATGTGTGAAGTAAGAAGTAACTCAAACATTATAATTATAGATTACAGTTTAAATACTCTTAAAAGGATAAAATGAAGCTGTTAATTTATTATTTTGTTTGTTTTTATTATCTGTGTATTACCTGGAATATTTTAGCGAGTAAGTAACAGCATTACTTCAAACTTATTTGAGCTTAAAGGAACACAGTCACTCCAAAGAGCCATGCAACCGCGAAATAATGATCTTGGACACAATCGGGAAAACTGACGTTTTCGCCTCAATTCAGCACTTACTTAAAAGTGAACCGAACACGACAACTATGAAAATATTGCAGGCTCGGTTTGATCGAGCGTGTTCATGGGCAGTAATGGAAATGCATATTACTGCCCATGCCGCATAGCCAAGGGTTGAGCGCAACTCAATATTTACACCAATCAACAGTGCAATTTTGATCCATCCCAAACGATGGTGTGCATACGGCGGTGAACATGGAACCTTTAATGAGGTATTGTCAGATTAATACCATTCCATGTTTAGCGGCGTATGGTTCCCAGATAAAAGAATGGGTATGTCCTAAACGAGAAAACAATAGGCGGAACTAAACAAATAGAATTTTGACAGGGGAACTGAGAATAAAAATCCTGCATATCAAGGAAGGTCGCAAAGCAATGAAACACACAGTGTCGCACTGAGGATATAAACTGCGCGATAATTTTAATCAGTGAAACGTGTATATCGGAAATATACATTATTTTATGTTTTCCACATCTTAAGAGTAGGATTTTCGTTGCTAACAGCCTGTCTTTTAAATGCGGCAAAATTTAAGCCTAAAATTTCCCGCCTAATCACGAATTATTGTTGTTTTTAAAATAAATAAAAAAACTCCCACGATTGAGCGGGACAGACTTTAATACGTGATGATTCAGATTTATTGATTTGCAGCATCATTATTAATATTCATTAGAAATAATTTTAACACTATTATTATTTTACAATTAGAATATGACTTGTTGTTGGTTTTATGATATTCACAATGATCTGAATTTATTAATATTATAAATCCTTACCCAGACATGTGACCGAGATATGTCATAAAAAAGTAAGTTACACATGACACATATAAAACACATATAATGATTCTATATACTGATTCTATGTACATTTCATGGAAAGTTAATCCCACAGAGATGGAAATCGGTGAGAATTCTCTGTTTACAATCAACGTGCCAGGCCTACAATGCTCATAACACGAAAATTAAACAGGGTTCCGTCAGCGAGTTACCTTTGTTTAAAAAGGCCTATTTTGCAATGTTCAACATCAGCTTTGTCACAGCAAAGAAGCAAAGTGATACCCCAGATAGCTGACATAAGATGCATAAATGTTAACCAACAAAGATGTTTGCATTTCTTCTTTTTTATTCCACACAGCAATTCCTTGTCTTTTCGGTATCTAAAATCAAAAACTAAGAGCTATCGGAAAAGGTAATTAACACTCAGATAGAACTGATTTCGTTTGTCTGGTAAAAGAAATTACAGCTCTTTTACAAATATGTCTTATCTCATTTTTAAAAACACATTATTAAACTTTTATAAAAAAATGCATTTATATTTTATTTAGTTTTAAGCTGGAAAACATGTAGAACAACATCAACGTCTATGCAAGTTGAATTACTTTAGATTATTTTATTATTAAAATCGACATATAATTGTACATTTGATATGTATCGTGTAGCGTATTTCAATTATTTATTGTTAAAGAGACATAAAGACACATAAGCTAGGTTGCTTTTGTAATATTTATACTTATTTTCTGCCATTATGTTATATTATTTACATTTCTTTATAATAAATCATTAACTTAATTTTATTTTCCGGAACCTGTACCTATATTATATTTCTCTATTTTGATGACACAAAGGCCATCGCACAACAGATAACAATATAAATGCAACGAATAATCTTTATCGGGCCACCACTTGAGATTAAAGCAGCATTACTTCAATTTAACCCGCTCTTGTATGAAATATTACATGTATTTGGAACTTTAGGCACAAATTTGCAACATTAGTTTGGGCTAATAAAATTTTAATTTACTAAAGTAAATTTGGTCCTCGCGTCTAAAAGCGAAAGTACGATTTCCGAAACGTCACAGAAATCGAGATCGTGCATGACGTGGTCGCTTCAACAATAGGTGCTAATATAGCTCAATTATATTTAGCTTCTTAAAAGTTCGTTAACGATAATTTAACATTATTATTGAAAATTTCGTCTTTAAGAAAGAATTCGATCGGACCTTTTGTGTTCTGTTTTGTGTTTCAATAGTATATTCTTACTTAAGTTTAGAGCTGGGGCTTTAATGTACATAATTTCAAAGCTTTGCCCAACCCGCATTACTACAGTAATTTTCAGAAACAAACCTTTATTTACAATATATTCGCAGCAAGATATCATTTTACTTACACTAAACTTCAAAACACATTATTTGGAATGATGTTTATCTCAAAATAACGAAGGTTCCATGATCATCGTCGTATGCAAACCATCATTTGGGATGGATCACAATAATTTATTTTACTTTTTACAGGTGTAAATATTGCGCTGCGCTTAACCAGAGGTTAGGCGGCGTGGTCAGTAATAATCATTTCCATTTCTGCTAAGACAGGTTCAACAAAGCCTGCAATATTTTCATATTTGTCGTGTTCGGTGGCTTTCAAAGTTCCATTTCATATATTTCATGATTTGTAAGCTGTTTTACTGGAAAGAAATGACAGTAGTTAAAATATTTTTATTCACATTCTTATGTTAAGTGTTTGTTACAGATGGTAGCACAGCAATACCAGAGATTTGTCAGGGTGAGTTAGAAAATGGAACTTACACAGCTCACAGCGGCACGGTCCGTCGGTACAACTGCAGCGAGAAACACGTCTCGAACGTTGTCGGACTAGACAAAATCAGTTTCAAGTGCGATTCTAACAGTAGTAAATGGATGTCCATAGACAGAAGGCAGACTTTATCTCTGAGTGGTGTTCAATGCAGTCGTAAGTATTCTCTCAGAGAACTGTAAGATTAAATTTGAGATTTGTGTGTTTATTTACTATTGATGCGACTTTAGCACTTGTGCAACTATCCGTGCAGTCTGATCTGGATCTAAACCGTTTGCTTTTAAATTCATTTGTCGGTTTTTTGTCTTAAGCTATACAGGGTTGAGCTATTCAGTATTAGGCAATATAGATTTGAGCTATCGAGTGTTCCGATATACATTGTTTAGTTATACAGTGTCGAGCTATGCAGTGTGAGTTTTACATTGTTGAGTTTAAAAAGTGTTTAGATATTATCATGTTGATCTGTGCAGTGTGAGCTATACATTGTTGAGCTTTACAGTGATGAGCTGTACAGTTTTAGCTATACTGTGTTGAGCTTTACATTGTTAAGCGATACAGTGTTTTGCAATAGAATGAGAGCTATACAATATTTAAGCTGTATAGGGTTGAACTATTCAGTGTTGAGCTATACAGTGTTGAATTATACAGTGTTGAGATATACAGATTTTGGCTGTTCAGTGTCAGCTATACAGTGTTGAACGATATATGGTTAAGTTCTTCCACCTCAGTCATACAATGTTGAGCAATACAATGTGCGCCATACGGTGTTGAGCTATACAGTGTTGATCTATATAATGTGATCTATGGTTGTGCCATACAGTATAGAGCTGAACAGTGTTGAGCTTTACAGTGTTGAGTTATACATCTTGAGCTATACAGTGTTGAGCTATACAGTGTTGACCTACAGTTTTGAGCTTTACACTTTAAAGTTATACGGTTTTGAGCTATACAGTGTAACACGATATTTTGTTAGGCTATACAGGGTTGAACTATCAGTGTTTAGCTTTGCAGTGTTAAGCTAAACAGTGTAAAGCTATACAGTATTGAGCTATAAAGGGTTGAGCTAAACAGTGTTGAGCTTTAAAATGTTGAGCTATACAGTGTTACAGTGTTCAGTTAGACAGTGTTACATGTAAGCTATACAGTGTTGAGCCATACATTGTTGAGCTATACAGTGTTAAGCTATTCCCATTTGTTTTTTTAGCGATTCGGTGTGCTGTACCATCAAGTCCAGAGAATGGTAATTTTAAAGTACATGGGGTTTACGTGGGTGACAACGCTGTTTTTACGTGTGAAGTAGGATATAACTGGACCGGAAGTAACGTATGGACTTGCCAGCGGGATGGTAAATGGGATGGTGTAAGAGCAATGTGCAGGGTAAAAGGTAATCTATTGTTGAACCACATCGCGTCACGAGAGGCAAAGTTAATGCGTTATGTTCGATTAAAGTCTTTTTTAAAACAATACTTATTAGTTTCACCAATTCGCCTTGTCACTTACTTTTGATAACGAAATTGACATTTCAGTTTCAACAACAACAACAACAACAACATTAACTTCATCAGTTCCATCAACAACAACGACAACACATACATCTTTAGTTCCGTCCACAACAACGACAACAACAACAAGCGCATACTCAGTACCGTCCACAACAACGACAAAAACAACTCTTACATCCCCGGTTCCGTCCACAACAAAGACAATAACAACACTCACATCCTCAGTTCCGCCCACAAAAACGACAACAACAAGACTTATATCCCCGGTTCCGTCCACAACAACGACAAAAACAACACTTATATCCCCAGTTCCGTCCACAACAACGACAAAAACAACTCTTACATCCCCGGTTCCGTCCACAACAACGACAAAAACAACACTTATATCCCCAGTTCCGTCCACAACAACGACAAAAACAACTCTTACATACCCGGTTCCGTCCACAACAACGACAAAAACAACACTTATATCCCCAGTTCCGTCCACAACAACGACAAAAACAAGACTTTTATCCCCAGTTCCGTCCACAACAACGACAAAAACAACACTCACATTCTCAGTTTCTTCCACAACAACGGCAACAACAACACAAACATCCTCAGTTTCTTCCACAACAACGGCAACAACAACACAAACATCCTCAGTTCCGTCCACAACCACGACAAAAACAACAACACTCACATCTTCAGTCCAGTCCACAACAACAGCAACAACAACACTAACCTCTGATACATCCGCAACAAGAACAACGACGACGACGACAACTGAACAACACCCTTTAACGACAACAAGACCAACGCCTGCTATTTCTAAACGTAAGTCCAATCTATGTGAAAAAATTGAGGAAATTTGTTCTACCTGAGTGTAGGATAGAAATATATTTCACTGAGTGAGCTCCGTAATTCGTATTTTCACTCGTGGATTCGCCAGTTCATGAGTGAAATATATGTCTATCTTTCACTGGTAATAAACACATTTTCTTTCTATTTTATGCTTTTAGTGCAAAATTTGCGTGAATTTGACAGAAAAATTACAAGAAATGGCGCACAAACCGCTTGTTTATGACGTGACGTTATGACCTCAAATATACAAATTTTGGGGTAGATTCACGAAGGCTCGAAATTGGCCTAAAATTATCTCAAATTTTCAAATTGCATTTATATCACTGAAAGTGTGCTATTTATAATCTATAATTGTTGTTTTCTTGAAAAGATAAAAAGTGAAGATGAACCCATAAACCAAAATAAAAAATTAAGTATGTCATATAAGTCTGAAATTTGAAAATGTTTGCCAAAATGCAATTTTTTGTTAAATTTTCATCATATTTTGATGATTTTCATATTAGGCACAGGCTTCGACCAAACTAATTCAAAGAATTTTCTTTGTATAAATGTGTGCTGAATTCATGGTCAAAATTTGATTTTCGTCGAGAAGTGTGCCCTTATCGAAATCCTTTAAAATCTGTTGTGAAAATGGACAAAAATATGAATTCTTGCACATTTTCCTCATTTTTATCAATTTTGATGGCCCCTTGTCAAACACCTTTAGCAGTAATCAATATAAAATTTTAAGATATGAAAAGTAAAACTATTTATGTATTAAATGGCATTAAAATTTAAGATATGTAACAAAATTAAAAATTTTACATATTTTTAGGCCAATAATTAGGCCGTCGTGAACCTAAAAGTGCATTATGATTTCAAAACGTTTAAAATACTGAGGCAGCCATTAACATTGGAAGAAATTTGATAAATTAAAAAAGAACATAAAAAAGCGGTCAGGAAAGATGCTAAACAATTTAACGTGGAACGAATCGCGGGTTGCAGAGATACATTTCTTATATACTCAACTAAAGTTCTAATTGGTCATCAATTGTTGATGTATACAATGTACGCTAGTTTCGTTTCTTCCCTACGTCAAGAGAAGTTGTAGAAAGAACTGGTTTGTCTTGAAATCAATTATGTAATGCCTTTTTAATCTTTATCGATTGTTTTCTTAAATGAATCCAATACCATTAACTTACAACTTTAAAGGCAATTTATTTAAACAAATGTGCTGTTGATTAATAAGACTTTTTTGTTTTTCCTACTAATGAGGAGTCCTATTAAAACAAAACAAGAAATCAAGAGCAAATTTTTGTTTGCTTGACCTACATGTATTATGCAAGAAATGCATTTTTAGCAAAATTAAGTATAACTCTCGCCAAACTGTTACAAAGTCATTTACTACAAGATTAAAGCATAAGTTGAAGACTGTTGTTGGCATATGATCATAAAAAAGTAAATTCAATTTCTTTCTAATAAAAAAATACGGACAAAAAGTGACCTATTAGAACTTTGGGTACGTGTTATAGGGAACGGGCATTCCTGCGCATTTTGCATCGTTACGGTAGACAGCAGATAATGGCGCTTATTAACTGACGTAAAAAGGAAAAAAAAGACATTTTTCAATGTTGTTATTGGTGGAAACATTTGGGCTTACGAGGGATTGATAAACTCAGATGTTGTCCTTCTATGACAACAGTATAGCTGAAAGATAAAATTAAAGCTGTCATTACATTTTTTTTTCTAATAATTAAAACAAAACTGTTAAAGAAATAAAACAAATAACAAGCATTAAAGAGATTGAATTGCATATCGCTCTTGTAAAGCGTGACGGCGCTTTCCTGCTGGTATAGTTGATTCAAAGCACAGACCACATTCGAAAGCAATACCAGTAACAATACTTCGCTAATGTAGTTGACTAGGCGCTGTCGCCGTACGGGTTCGATCCCCATTAGCGACAAAATCTTTTTTAATGAATTTTCATCTGTATATTATATAGTTATTTGGTTTCTTGACAGGGAATGTGAGGGTATATTGCCGGTCTGGCTGTCATATTACCCTGTTTAGCTTAACCCATTTCAATTGTGACGTCATTAATTTACCTGAATGATGTCACTTCTATAGAAATTGAATGGACAATCGATTCGATATTTATTTACGAAATTTGAGAATAATTTGATCGTTTTCAACGTAAAAACATAATACAAATATTTTCTGTAACAATATTAGTAATCCCTAAGCATACCGCTTTATAATTTACAAAAACGGCTTTAAATTATGCATTTTTACGAAAATTCAAAACGAAATGGCGGACGTAAACAAAAGGTGGGAGGCCAGCCAGAGAGGGAAAAAAAGGCACGTTCATATCTTCGGCCGATGGCAAATTATCCAATCAAATTCAAGGAAATTTCTTTGCAGTATAATAAATATAATCCGTGAATAGCGTTCTACTTTAATAAAAAAATAAGATAAAGGCCCAAGATAAAAAATTAGATTGGAGACCAAACTCATATATCAAGCATCTGATTTGCTGAAATGGAAATTAGTCTACACAAGTCTTCATTCTAGTCAATTAGATGCTTGAGATCTGAGACTGGTAGCTGCCAGGTGCTTAAGATTTGACACTGGTTGTCTAAGCTTCAGCCAATCACGTGCTTGACACTGGTAGTCTCCATTTCAGCCAATCAGACGCTTGAGGTTGGTAGTCACGATTGCAGTCAGTCAGATGCTGGATATTCGAGACTGTTAGACTTCGTTTCAGTCCAGACAGTCAGATGCTTATGAATTGAGACTGTTCTTCAAGTTTAGTTATATAACATTGGTTCAAAGTTTCAAAATAAATTTCGGGCAAGAGTTTCATGCTTTATTTTGGGGCAAAGATTCATATTTTATTTTTGACCAAAGATTCATTCTATATTTAGGCACATTGTTTCATACTATATTTTAGAATGTCTGGCAGACATTGACTACATGGGAAAGTACTGGAATCTATCGGGTCCTGGAATAGAAACTCGCACCCCTTGTCCGGAGGGCTTCATAGGTATGTTTCGTATGATTTACACTTTCTAATTTAATTTTATTATCAAACTGATTCTGCTATGTATTATATACTGTAACAGTATCTCTTTCCGAACGATGATGTGCAAGTCAATGTGACCACTGGCGCTCCGGTATCGTATTTAATCTTAAAAAATGCCCATAATTCGGCACATAATGTTGATTGTTAATGTATGATGTATAATGTATGATTTTTAAGAACCATTAATCCTTCGTTTCAAACACGGGCGTCTTAACCAGGTTCTATGGCGCACCATTTACATATACCGTCAAGGGTTCTCTGATGAACAAACAAGTAAAATGTAAATTGACCGATGTCATCATTACCATAGGAAGGTAGCTTGACATCAGCTAGATGCTTTATAAAAAAACAACACTTAAATACTGATTATCTCTTTTTTTAATTTCATTTCATTTTCTTTTTTTCTGATATGCTGAACCATCTATATTCTGGGAGATAAGGGAAATAAAATGTATATCAGTAATGTACCCGCATTTGCTTTTCTTGGAGGTATTGACGATTATTGTGTAAGTGGCATGAGAATACAGGGACGGGAGTCAGTCTAATAGGAAAGTTAAATACGCATATTTAAAAGTCAACGCAGCCTCCCCACATTGCCGAATAGCAGAGAGATCATAAGAAAATGAGAGGATTAATGTCACAAAATAACAAACCCGGTAATATGGTAAAATTTCTTGAGGGTTTTATCGTCTTCGAATGGTCATCGGCCAAAGCGTGCATTTGTCCTTTGTGTTAAACCAGGTTAAAGTGTGCATTAACCTCAAACTTGCCCGAACAATTTCTCATTAAACAAGTTGCCTGTCCAATCCTACTTGACAATAATGCATGCAACAGATCGCAGACATATCAATGAAAGAAAAGTAGCTATAATGAAAGTCAAGCAAATTAGGTAGGTACTCAATGACCTCCTCAAAACCAGCGCATTTGGAGTAAAATTAGCAAGATGTGAAAAGTAGAAAAATGAACTGTTCTGCAGAGCGGAGAAGTGGCAGAAACAAAACAAGCCGGAAACAAAATGTATTATAAGGATTTAATTGAGAATCAAATCGACACAAATATGCTCGGATTTGTATGACTAGACCACAGGGCCACACAAGTCACAGTGCCAAGTCAGATAATCCAGAGCACGCTACCAACAGCTATAGTGCCACATCGCGCAAGTATCGCACCATTATATGGGACACTCCACGGTAGGTCTTCGGTAATTTTAATTTTTACTTTATTTGGAAAGAACATACATTTGTCTATTATTTTCCCATAACTTATTTGTAATTTCCTACACATTTTGACTACATTATGTTATTTTTACCGCGAAATACTTAATGTCGTCTGCTCAACTTTAACGTCATTTTAATAATGGACGCCAACTATCCGAATGTACCTTTTTGCGGCGAAACGCAATATATGATATTGGCGAATGAAACACACCACCGCCAAACTGGACAAATGGTGCTTGTGTAATTTATTTACTCTCAAAAGTTTTCAAACAACAAAAATGGTATTAAATTTACTAAATATTTAATCAATATAGCTTGATGTTATATGATATGTCATAAGAACTACATTACGTATTGGGCTTATTTCGAGACACAAGATAGAAATCAGTTGAACACGACGGATGAGGCTTCAAGGCTTTTCTTGCCAAGTTGTGTTGTGTTGCAAACAGGTGGTGATTCGTTTCACCCGATGGCCGAGACTAGCTTTCCCAGGCTTTATATCAAGGAAGGAATAACATTCCAAAGTAATATATGCAAGATAATTTTTTTTAATTTCATTTTTTTAATATTAATAAACGAGATGGCATTTTTTGCACTAGATCCTGAAACTAGTGATTAGGAGTGCAGATGTTTGGAAAACAAAGTCTCTTGATATATTGCAATCAAATTTGCAGTGTAAGTTGATATAATACGAATGTTGATTGTTGTCAAATAATCTTTTAAACTGATACTCTACTAGAACCTCGTTGTTTTTTCCCGCTTTTTTAAAGCTTCTGGGTGTTGAAATTTTGATAAATCTGTGATTCGAGATACACTGATTAGCAAAATCTCCGACATTTGCAGTTATTTTAATGAAATATGTAAACTGTATTGGTGTTTTATGTTCGTTAATTGTTGGCAACTTTCTCTAAAAATGAATTTCCAGAATTCTTTGGGGTTTTTTTTGTTTCCCAAATGTTGCATTGTTGTGTATGTGTGTAAGATAAGGATCTAGCGTGCAATCAACGTCACGTGACTAACTGAATCAAACTTTACTGTATTTAACAATTTCTGGTCTCGGTGGTATAAAACTGAGAGTGGAAACCAGTCTTAAACTCAAGCATCTGATTGACTGAAATGGCGACCAGTCGCAGTTTTATAACCTTCAGCCCTGATGTATTTGAGTGAATTTTGCAGGTCAGGTTAGTCGTCTTTGTAATAAAGTTGGTGTCTATCAGACCCCAGTCTACAATTGTACAAGAACAGAACTGAATAACATACTCAATGAGGTAAGCATAATCTACTGGTCATTTTCAACATGTTCTACATAAAATAAGTCAATATATTAAATAAAAAGATAATATGTTGTCGCAAATTTTCTGGAACCGATAATTAGTATTTGATGTCCGAAGTTTCATATCGGCCTTATATAGGAATGCAAGTGTCAGAATTTTGCCCCTCCTCCATCCCCTATTCTCTTAAAAAAACAAACCGAGCATTGAAATCATTGTAACTGAAATCATTATTTGGATTCTTGAGAGAGAAGATATATTGCCGGTCTAGATGTCATATTACCACACACCCGAGACTTGGATAATATGGCATCTTGGCAGGCAAACATACCCCCAAACGCCCTGACCCTCACCCACCTTGAAATGAAAACAAGTAACTATGTGTTAAAAACTGGACAATAATGCTTGAAATCAGATTAGATAAAAACAGTTTGCCGATCATTAACTTGCGGACAACGGTCAAGCGCGCCAGATCCGGTAAGTTTTATTTGAGTTTTCTCATATACACTTTTAAAAATATTTCCAGAGAAAGCAGCATAGCGTAGAATGATTTCCTGTGCCCAAGCAATTCGAAAAATAATTGTAGATTTATTTTTATATAACTTTATTTTCAAATTCAGGTAAAACAAGCTGATTTCAATGCCACTAATGTACTAGATAAGCTTGTCAACGCTACTGAAAGTTACAGAAATACCAACTCATCCATTCTGCTGGGGGACATGAATGCCGTAAATGTCATCATGATTAAAATAATCGACTCGGTCGGCAAAAACTCGACTCATGCATTGGATTTGGTTGATGTAAGTAGTCGATTAGTGGTAAAACCTACTTAAGGTATAAAGCAATGTCACTGAAGTCAGGTCTAAAACAATGTAAGATCTGATGGTAGAGGGTTTTCCAGAAAACTATTATAGAAACATTATGTATGTTACAGAAAACGTTGAACTGTATCGCCTTTCGCTTTTGTCGCTTAATGGAATTGCGTAACGATTAAACCCGAGGAAATCCGATGTATCCCGACGAAAGCCGATGCATCCCGAGGAAAGCCGATGTATCCCGAGGAAAGCCGATGTATCCCGAGGAAAGCATACAGCGGGGAACTAGAATCATCTTCAAAGTTTACCATGCGTTTCTTTAACACATGAGTATATTGTCAGTGGAGATTTAGACACGGTTTACGCGTGATCAGTTTGCATAAAAAATACATCCTCCCACTTCGTTTACTACTTCTGGCCGTTCCAAGGCAGTAACATAACCTTATATGATGGTTTTATGTTTTCTACTGACCTGGGTGGAAAAGGCTGTAGTTGTGTGTGTGATTTCTCTTAACCGTTTATATTGAGTAATTGCTGTTTAACTTTTGCAGCCATTTCTTGATGTTGCAGACAGTATGCTTGGAGAGAACACAGCAGCTTCATGGACAATTAAGATCAACCAGGTATTTCTTCGTCCATCAGCAGAAAAAACGGCATAAGTCACTGCCATGCGTTTTATAAAGATTAGTTTTCAAACTTTTGAAATATATAACTTGCAAACAAATTATACATAATTACAAAATTTGTTTACAAAATACATTAATTAATAATTTTCATCTTACAATCAGAGCAGGATCTATAAGTAAAGGTAAAGGTAAAGATTTATAGTTTGTAATTACAGAACGTATTCAACCGACTTTCACATTTACCCCATCATGTTACTCTTAACAAACGCAACATGGTTTGTTCAGACAGGAGAAGGCGTAAACACGTTGCTAGAAAACATCGACGATCTTATAGAGAGCATGTTCACGATTACCAGTGCCAGCAACATATCATCTTCAGAGTTCCAGAAGTCCAACCTGTGTGAGTATGAAGATATATGTGCAGTATCTGACAGGATAATCTTAATATTGTAATGCTAACATAATTATATAAATGATATTATATCTAGCTGGGAGCAAACTTGCACCGCCACGGCGACAGCCCATAGCCCTGCAATTCCGACGACGCAACCAACTAAGCTAACCGGGACAACCCCCCAAAAAGGTTGATCGGATAGCCCTGATATACGAAATCATCATTGCACGACATCAGTAACGGGTTATTTTACTAATAACAGTACTGACTATTTGCACGATGAGACTTTTTACGGCCGCAACACTGCACATATTGCGCTACTGTGAATTTCAAATGATATTACCTCCGCCTGGCATCGACTTTTATGTGTGATTGCTGGTATGGAGCTAGTGAGAGATAGAGGGGAGAGAGATATAGAAAGAAAAGATAGAGAAAAAAGAGAGATTCATACGGATCTCTGGATCGTAGTATCTTTTAAGTGTTACACCTTTACCGATCTTTTCTTAATTTCCTTATTACCATATCGTTATTTATGTTAATTAGTTAATCTTAGATAACACGCTCCCACGTAAAATTATGATTAAGAATTGATACTAATAGCTGTTATTTAGTTTGCATCCTCTCTGTGTGATTTCTGTTTCTGTGTGCGTTGCCCTTTTTGAATTGCATGCTGTCTAACTATTGATGTCAGCCTTATATTCGATTGAAGTTTTCTCGTCGCATTAATATAGTGTCAGTGCCAATACCATTTCACTGCCAAACAAAATTTAAATGATGTAACACCTAAGTGTCAGTATCTTGGTTATGACCGAGGTTAAATACGCATATCTGGAATAGCCAAATTCAAAATACATCTTTTTTTACATAAAACAACCAATTAGAAGAGATTTTGAGAGCGTAATTCATTATTCAAATCATTTCGTAAACAAGACACCACATAAAGCTAACATTAGAAATGGATTTCCTTCGAGAGGTCAGAAGCAAAAAAACATTTGTTGTTTGAACACACTTGTACAAACTGCTTTCATTAAATTGGTAAATTAACTCCAAGTACAACTTCTTGACAATATTGTATGCAGAAGTATGCGTATACTCAAAACAAAAGCTGCTTATGATTCTGTAAAGAAAAATGTGAAGGTGCAGAAAAATCAGCATCACGATGGTTTGTGGGCAGAAAGAGAGTACATTAATTTCTTTAAGAAACAAATAACTGGTATTCGTTATTTTAATGTTTATTTGACGCTGTCTTATTGTCTGTCAGATGAAATGGAAAAACGCATTGTTTTTCTCTTACCAGATTTGAAGATTGGGTCCACTGCATCAAGTGTGGGTGGTGTTAGTTTTCCTGACCGAGCCATCGATCAGAAGATACCCGAATGGGCAGAAAACACCATGGACCTAATCAATGTGACTTTAAACCATGGTAAGATCATACCTTATGCTTGATATCATTCATGCATAACGAAAACCGTATTGTCTTCATTTTCTGTTTTAACAGAAGCCCATTAATGATTTATTGAAGCATGTTACTAATAAAGGTAAAAGGTAAAGGTATGGGTTTATAGTCTGGAATTACCGAACGTATTCAACCGACTTTCTCATTTACCCCCTATCACTAGGTATAAGTCGTCCGCAAACAGTCCGCGCCGAAGGCAGTCTCGCAACATTTGTTTTTATTCCTCACAGGTACCCAAGGAAATTAGTGGCCGGACTGGGGCTCAAACCGGGACCCCTCGGTCCTTAAGCAAGCGCTGTACCACTGGACTACCGCTGCCTTATGAATATCACAATTTGATGTATATTTATGTAACAGAACAAGTTTCTGTGTAACGTGATTGGCTAAGAGGTGATACTTTGTCGGCGTAATCAATATAGGACCTAGACCGCACCGTTCTTAATTTGCCTAATCTCGATTTTTTTTATTTGAAAGCCTAGTTAAGTTCAAATGCAGCACACGTATTTAGAAGTACCATATTTTATTTTTGCAATAACGTTTAACGTACATATAATTAAACGCACAACTTTACATAATGTCTATATATTACAGGGGAGAATCGTTCATACAGCAGCGTCATTTACAAAAACATATCAAATTTAATGCCTTTAACTGCAGCAACGTCAACATATTGGTAAGCGTTAAAGATTTGAAACTTGTATCCAGATTTAGTTTTACGGTCTTGGACACTGGTATTTTAAATCAAGTATTCACCTGTTGCGCTTAACAGTGCCACTAGATACCTTTAGCTTGTGTATTTATCGTATAAAAAGGGTCATTAGCAATTGAAAAAGGTTGTTGGTCCCTTTCGGCTTTCAATGGATGGTAGGTGCTTTTGCTTTGTCAGCATTGTCGAGTAGATGACTGGGTTAGAAATATGTCATATAATCATGGTATGGGCAAGTGTGCAAAAATAAAATATACATAATCAGGCATTGCCACAACCAGAAAAACAGCCTTCTCGTGCAGTCAAAAAGTTGAGAGAAGAGAATATGAGTTTATCAATTTCAAAGTAGACACCTCAAACAAATAACGATAAAGAGAACCATTGGCGTTTCCACCTTGGTGGTTGGTGAATCCTAGAACCTTGTTTATATTTATATTGCCAGTGGTAAGATTTTTTGACATCTACCGTTTCAAGGCGGTAAACACTCCGGTTCGCTTTTTAACTTATTGTTTGCTGTAAACATGTAAAAATCTCTATTTTATACTTGCGCTCACTATTATCAAAATGAAAAACAGCGTCGTATGCCAATTCAAAATCCCGTCTGCCTAAAAATAGATGAAAAGGGAACTTTGAAGACCCTCGACTACGACAAAATGAAAATATTGCATGCTCGGTTTGATTAAGCCTGTTCATGGGCAGTAATGGAAATACCTTTTACTGCCCACGCCGCCTAGCCCCGGGTTGAGCGCAACTTGATATTTACACCAATAAACAGTACAACTTTGATCCATCCCAAACGATGGTATGCATATGGCGGTGAACATGGAACCTTCAATGCGGTATTTTCAGATTAATACCATTCCATGTTCAGCGGCGTATCACAAACAGATCGATATGCATGTCCCCAGATAAAAAAATGGGTTTGCCCTTAACGAGAAAGCAATGGGCGGAACTAAACAGAATAGAATTTTGAGAGGGGATCTTAGAATATAAATCCTGCATATCACAGACAACGCCAAAGGCAACATTTAAAAATGCAGGAAGTATATCCTTGGGGGTGATTGAACAATATCCAAATTTAAATTGGCTGGGATATTGAAACCACCCATCTTTAAACTGGCCGAAATATTAAAAACAAAAAGTAAATTTAGAAGTACTATTAACATAGTACATAAATATCGTGCTCGACGACCTTCAAAGGATGTAACTGATAAAAGCACTGATTGAATGTACGGGGAGACTTTTTACAGCCGCCCCACGGCACTAAAGAAACTTGGCGACCAATCACATTTTCGTAGTTCGATCGGGTTTAAAGTAAAAATGAAAAAAAAACACAAAAATTTGCCTCATGTAGACCACTCAGACAAAGGGTAGATTTGTAGAACTTAAAATAAGTATCCACCTTTTAGCTTGACAATGTTTTAAGTTCTTTTGTGTTATATGGTTTTGTGTTTTCGCATGTTCGGTGGTCTTCAAAGTTCCCTTTTCTTCTATTTCTTATTGGCTGTGTGGGGAGGCTGTGTCTTCCGAATGTTACTATTCCAGATATGTATATCTCACTTTTTTGCATATTAAAGATAGATAAATATTTGTTTTATGTCTTTTCTGCGAAAAGGAACGTCCGAGTTCAGATAGGCGCACCTGTGATCTCGTTCACGTTCCATCCTAGCGATGACAGAAAGCTTGACACTCCAGTTCAAATAAGATTTCAGCTATTTAAGGCAAGTTGACTTTTGTATGTCTTGTCATCGAAAACATATCACAAACAGATCGATATGCATGAGAGTAGTCAGGTGGGCTCATCCAGACCAGATGCACTCGGTGACCCCACTATATATTCTATATAAAACCGCCATCTTGGAAAATCGATAAAATGAGTCGCTTTTTGAAACCCGCTCTTGCGTAACCGGATCGAACCGGCCGCTTAAGCAGACGATGCTTTTCCGCCTTAAAAATTTCCAATATCCCGCCGCTACATCGGCGCCGCCATTTTTGAATGTTGACGACCGCTTTAAATGATAGAAATTCTATTATTTATCTTATCTACCTTTTAATAGTCTTACACAGTGCGCTACTATATTACTAACTCATCAAGTAATAGTAGCAGACGACATTTTATTGCCAATAGTCCGCCATTTTATATCATAACACCGCGGGCCGTCATACTGGCGGTTAAGGTAGTATTTTTAAATCTTAGTATCAGACGACATTTGAATTTTCCAATAGCCCGCCATTTCATAGGTCTATATACTGGGCGCTACCATATTGGCGGGTGGACTAGCAGACAATAAAACCGCTCTGGCGTAACTGGATCTAACCGGTGGCACTAGCAACGACGTTTTTCGGATATCCCACCAATTCAGATAATAAGTAATAGTAGCAGACGATATATTTTCAATAGCCCGCCATTGTGTTAAGTAATTTGTTTAATAAGGCGAATGTGATAGCTTTTAACTACTGATTAAATACTGCAGACGACACAGTGCTGGGTTGGTTTAGCCTTAACTATAGGTCACTGGAGGTCACATTTCACTTCGTTGCATTGAATTGTAAACATACATTTAAATGACAAAACTATACAGTCCTATTGACAGAAATAACAAGGGCCATTTACAGTATAGACATTTTATTTACAACAGCAACCCTTATTATTTATTTACAAGTTAAAGTATTATTTACAAGCAAGTTTAAGCTTTATTTACAGAAACCACCAGAATACTCAATATAAACAAATAAACGTATAGCATTATTTTACAATTATTATTACAATTTGATGTTTGTACAACTGATTTAAAGTACTATTTACTGCAGACGACAGAGTGGGTTGGTTTAGGTCATTAAAGGTCACGTCTCGCTTTGCTGCATTGAAATGCAAACTTCTATACAATCGACAACACTGTATGGTCAAATTGGCAAAAGAATAACAAGATCCTTTTACATTATAGTCATAATGAACTGGATTGAACTGGTGACACTAGCAGACAACTTTTTTTCCGATATCCCACCAATGCAGAGCGCATTTTTGTGTATTTAAACTTAACGCCCATCAATAAGTTTTAAAGTCCATACGTTTGCCCACTATTTAATTGTATTAATTGTGGGAGGCCATCTAAAGCCGATGATCAACGAATTTTAATGCGATACCACCACTTGATAAGATAATGTAGAAGTTGTTGGTTTTACTTCTGTTTTGAAGTACTATATTCTGCAGACGACAGAGTAGGGTTGGTTTAGGTCATTGAAGGTCACGTTTCGCTAGTGTTATGATAAAGATTTACCTTTGTCATAATGTTTTCACAGAGAACTTTTGACTCTCTATGAAGGTGTAATGAAAAAATAATAGGTTTATTTAGTTTCCAGTGTAAAAGGTGTTTATTGTCAAAGCTTGCAGAATAGTATGTGTATAAGCTATATATTTCATAAAACATGTTAAAGTTGCACAACAAAGAATTACTAAAATTGATTTAACATAGGGAAAAAGTGTAATCGCTTAGCAATGAAAGGTACATGCCAATATTTAAGAATTTCATTTACAAAACATAATTATTGACTAATAAAAGTTTAACATTTATAAATCTGAAGAG